>JAVJIF010012684.1:0-159706 GCA_038442645.1 Agave tequilana
AAGGAGGAAGAGCCCGAATGATCTTTCTTACTCTTTGGTCGTTGTCGATACCATCACCTAGAGAAGAAAGTCTATTAGTGATCTTTGTAAATTTTGTAACCATATCATCTATGGTTTCATTCTCTTGCATGCAAAAGTTTTCTCATATTGGGACCGAAGAAGGTCTATCTTAGCCCTCTTCACCTTGTGAAGTCCCCTCATGTGTCACTAGCAAGTGTGTCCAAATCTCAATGCGGATTTGCAATGGATGACTCTAGCAATGTCATCATCATTGAGGGCTTGAAGTAGTGCATAATGAGCCCTAGCATTGGCATCAAATTCCTTAGTCTTAATTTCGGACCAAGTGGATTCATCACCGGGGGGTGCACTAAAGGGTTTGGTCACGGCTTTGCAACTCGACTTCCTAGAGATTGCAAGAAAATGGTCATCTTAACCTTCCATATGGGAAAGTTAAGTCCATCAAACTTAGGAGGGGTCTTAATACCATCGCCATTTTTACTAAGTGAGAGTGAATGAGAAATGAATGAAGTGATTAGCAATAGAGGATCTCTCTAAGGTTGTTAAGCCAAGAGCCTAGAGACCTATGCTCTGATACCAATTGAAAAAACACCTAGAGGGGGGTTGAATAGGTGTGAATGCTAATCTAACAATCTTTTTAAACAATTATGCAACAATCACTCAAAACAAGACTAAGAGCCGAATACCCGGTGAAGGGTTCTGAACTCCTTCCTCGTGATTCCTCTAATAAGAGTTGGAGGTGCGTATTGCAATCTTATTGTATGAGTTATGATCGATAATATATCTAGAAATGAATAATATGCAATGATGATGTGTACACAATATATCACAAGTAATGAAAGAATATCACAAACTAGAAACAATGAGTAAAGGATAGCAATTGAAGGTAAAGCGAATAGAGAGCAAGAGCAAAAGACAATCGCAAACACAAGTATTTGTTTCGAGGTTCAAGCCACCGCTCTACTCCCCGCCTTCACCTCCGAAGGGTTTCCACTATCCACCGAGGATGCTTACAAGTCTACCAAAGACCGGAGCACCGAGCTCCACCACTTACAAGAACCTCTACCGAAGAGGTGTCTCCACAAGATGAACAAAGAGTAACAAGTAGCCAAGTGATCTCTAAAATGATCACAAACTCTTTACAAACACTTTCCTCTTTACAACTTCCTTATAGATTGAGTAGGAAATTTTGGCTCTAAGAAGTGTAGTGAGAAAAACTCAGTTGTAGAATGATTTTTGCTAGAAAACACTGAAAACAAGCTCAAGAATGAATGGGAAAATGGAGAGCTTTAAACACTTTTCTTTTCTTTTTAAACTTTGAAAACTTAAGGATTTTTCTTGATCTATTGCAAGAGCCTATTTTCCTCTATTTATAGGGAGAGGAATAGGTTAAAAACAATTTATTTTAAGCTTATTTGATCTGGAAAAGTTCTCCAAAAACTCAGAAAAAGTCTGCCAAAAACAGATTAAGAAAACAGAATTCAGATTGTACCAAAGAGGAAAGAGCCGTTGGCACTTTGCAGGCTTGGCGGTCGACCGGTACGGTCGGCCGTCCGCCCTGCTGGCAAGGAGCCGTTGGGCTCGGGTCGACCGCTCGGTCGACCGTCCTCTAAAATAAAACATAGTTTTCCTGAAGGCAGTCGACCGGCCGGTCGACCCAGAAAACCCGAGAGCAAAATTGCTTTCAGTCGGTCGACCCGACGGTCGGCCGACAGACATGCACAAGCGTGCACGTCCTGATACAAGAGCCGGTCGACCGGTCCGGTCGGCCGGTCTTGCCTGAAACAGAAACACAGCAAGAGACAGAACTTGGAATTTTTTGTAAAAATATTTTGAAGTAAGGATAGCTAGTATCATGCTAGAAAGAGTATACATACATGATTTAAACAAGAATTCATTGTGTAAGAAGTTGGAATCATGTATATGTACTAAGGCATGAAACTTAGAAACAAAAGCTTTAATCATGGAAACTTATATACAAAAATGTGTGTGTGTATCCTAGAGCCAATTTTCCAAAACTCAAACTTTAACAAACTATTTCTTACATTGGTTCTAAGGACTACAAGTTCTTCAAGTGGTCTTCTCCATATGATCTTGAAAGCTTGATTCTTGAGCCCGAATTGAGGTGACTTGAGTCAAAACACCTTCCTTTAGGGAGAAACCTTCTAGTTTCATTAGAACCCTGAAACACACTTAAACAACAAACAAGATTAGTACAAATAACTATATATGTTTTGTAATCATCAAAACACACTAAAACGGTGATTGTAACCTTGGGCCAATACTTTGTTGATCACTTTGTTACTTGTTGTTCCTTGTGTTAAGAGCCCTCATTGTGGAGAGGGTTGGATTGGTGGAGTTCGGTACTCCGATCTTCGGTTGACCTTTTGTAAACTTTCTCGTGGATATAGTGGAAACCATTCACGGTGGTGAAGCGGGGACGTAGAGCGGTGGCTCAAACCTCGAAACAAATCCTTTGTGTTTGCGATTGTTTTGCTTATTGCTCTTTTGCTCTACATTTCTATATTGTGATTTATCTTGTGTGCACTTCATTATTGCATCCATTTCATTCTTGCATTTTCCGGTCTTTACTCATCACAACAAGAAAGCAATTACGCGCCTCAACTCATAATATAGAGGAATCAAAGAGAAGAAGTTCTAGAGCCCTTCACGGGGAATTCGGCTTCAATTTCTTGTTTTGAGTGACCGTTTGCATCATATATTCATACTTGTTTAAAAGGGTCATTAGATTAGCATTAACACCTATTCACCCCCTCTAGGTGTTTTTCACTTCTATGAAGCTTAACTTTAATCCATGTATATATAACTCCATGAGTTTTGTCATCATCAAAAAAGGGGGAGATTGTTGGCCCAAAGGCCCATCACTCTAGTTTTGATGATGATTAACTCATGTAGTTATAGTACTAATGATCTTGTATTTAATTAGTCTCAAATTTGTCATCAAGATCTTAGTGGGTGTGTAACTTCATCAAAGGATTTCAAGTCAAGTTTTGAAGCTAGCACGTGTTGATTCAAGAGCTTGTGCATCAGACCACATCAAGTACTCATGAGGAGTCTAGCTCTTTGGATCATGTTTGGACCAAGTCAAGAAAGAGAGAAGATTTTCAAGTGAAGACCTTCAAGAGAAGACTTGTGTCTAAGTTTGTTTTGTTAAGATTTTATTTTTAGATAAATATAAATGATATAATAGTTGGTGGATTGCTCAAGTATCATATACACTCACACACAAGATTTAGATGAATTTTTATAAAAGAGTTTTCATTTTGAAAAAATACAAAGAGTTTTTGTCTTGGAAAATACCATTTGATTTTTAGACTTTCATATATACATGTGTTTTAACCAAACTATTTTAGAGCTTAATGTCAAAAACATAGATATTTCATCAATATGTGTAGTAGATTATATCCATACACTCTAAGCTTTAAAAGTGTTTAAAATATCTTGTTTTTGTATTTGGAGAAGTTTTGAAAAATCAATTTGGAAAAATACGGATTTTGTTTTAAGCCAAAATTTTCATATTACAAAAATAGTTCAAAATGTTTGTAACATGTTTTGATTTTTACTCAAACATGTTTGTATATCAAAGTATTATACTGAACATATTTTTGTAGATTTTTAGAGAATTTATGGATTTTATTGAAAGAAAAATGACAAACTTTTAATCCTTAAAAAAAACTGTTTTTGGCTTCTGCCGGTCGACCGCACGGTCGACCGAGCCAGAGGTCGGTCGACCGGGCGGTCGACCGACGTGCACAAAATGTGCATGCCTTGTTTGGCTGGAGGGCCGGTCGATCGACCCGGTCGACCGCCAGAGAGCTCTGCTCTCTGGAAATAGCCCCGGTCAATCGGGAAGTCGACCGGTAGAGAGTGTCTGCTCTCTGTATCCAGCTCCGGTCGACCGGCCGGTCGACGGTCGGAAATCCGACCGTTTCGGTCGACCGGGCGATCGACCCATAGCAGTGCAGACTGCTGATTTGGACCCCACGGCTAGTTTTCTTAGCTTATAAATTGGGGCTCCCATAGACTGTTTTATACAAGATTTTTGGAGAGTTTCAAAGGTAGTTTTTCCATCAATTTCTGAGGTTTTCTCCACTTGTTTAAGAGCAAATATTTTCAAATCAAAAGGAAAGGTTTGTCAAGAGTGTTTTGTAAAAGTGATTCTTTGAGTATTCCTCCACCAAATCAATTCAAGTTTTTCTCACACACACTTGAGCTATCCATTGTTATATCATCCTATAGGGATCTTTGTTGTGAGAGGTTTTTAGGTGATCAAAGTGTTGTGATCACCAAAATTTTCATACATTGTATTTGAGGAGGCGGACTTGCGGGTTCGCGGTGTTTCGAGTTCTAGTGAGAGCTCATTGCAAAGGTGCGGCCTCGGCAAACTTGCGTGCTTGCGATGTGTTGTTCTTGCAGGAACAAGAAAGACTAGAGAGTCCAAAGGAGTTCTAGTGTGAACTCGCTTGTACGTGTTGCGGTACCGAGTGATCCGGTAGGATCGATTTTTAGTGAAAATCCTTCATAGTGTTGAAGGCGGGGACGTAGAGCAAGTGTGCTCGAATCTCGAAACAAATCTCCCGTGTTTGCGATTGCTCTCTCTATCTCTCACTTGTCTTTATATCTTGCTTATGCTTATTGCTCATATCTTTACTTGCTTGATATATTTGTGCTTATATTGTTATATGCTTGGGGTTTGTTTGCTCACACTTGTATTCAATCAAGAGAGCCAAAGCGGCACCTCAACTCTTATCTAGAGGAATCTTGAGGAGATAGTCCAGAGCCCTTCACGGAGAATTCGGCGGCACTCTTATGTTATACTTGGTGTGTTGTGCTTAGAATTTTTAGTTTGCATAAATAGTTTTAGTTCCGCATTAATTCACCATTAGATTAGCTAGTCACCTGTGCACCCCCTCTAGGTGATTTCAACAACATCAAGGAACGGTGATGATCTCTGGATGTTGGCCCAATGGCCTTCCACTCTAGTTTTGATGATGATCAACTCATGTAGTTATGTTTACTAATATTCTTGTGTTTCTAAGTTTCAGATCATTAACAGGATATTAGGTTTGTGATTAGCTTCAACAAGATGATTAGAAGCTATTCATGATGATTCCGGTGCCAAAGCTTAAAGATCATACCTTTGCACTTGGAGAATCACGGAGTTTGGACCGAGTCTACTTGGAGATGAAGATCGTCAAGAAGACTTAGGTATCCTAGTTTAGATTATGAGTTTTAGATCCATTTGTAAAGCTTAGTATAGTTGATATGCTCAAGTGCACAACACACACGTTTTATGTTTTGATATTTGGTTTTCATGAATAGTTTGATCAAAACAAGTTTACATATGGTATATGTATAGTAGATGTTTTCTATTTATACATACATGCTTTAACTTGGTAAACAACTTATTTTGATATCCCTATTCATGTTTTGGAAAAATCAAGTTTGACAAAATACAGGTTTTGTTTTGATAAAATTTGCAAGACTCTAAAATGAATTGATATGTTGATATATGTCTTGAAATTTTATCACATGTTTGTTTTTAACATAAAATGATAAAACAAGTTTTAGAAAAACATATTTTTAGAAAAACAGTTTTTATTGTGATTAAAACTATTTTTTAGATTTACTGTGAATTTATGGATTTTTATTGAGTGAAAAGACCTATTTTCAAATCCCGTATCTGTGCAGATCTGCACTGTGCCTGCCAGGCCAGTTCGGTCGACCGGACCGGTCGACCGCACCAAGTGGCCGGTCGACCGGGTCGGTCGACCGATGTGCACAGACGTGCACGCTGGCTACACATTATAGTGGTCGACCGGACCGGTCGACCGAGTTGAGAGTTCAACTCTCAGGATGTTTCGGTCGACCGGGCAGGTCGACCGCTAGTGCCCAACGATCACTTTTCTGACCGTTGGCGGTCGACCGGGCCGGTCGACCGACGCCTGTCAGAGCTGCCAGCTCAGCTCTAACGGCTAGTTTTCTGTTTGGCCTATATAAACTCCATCTCTTTGGGATTTTGGCCAAAAGTTTTTAAGGAAAAATTTCTGGTTTCTAGAGGTTTTAAAAACAAGTTTTCAAAAGTGTTTGGGGCTTTATTCTTCAATCTTTATTGTTTTAGGTTTTTGGAAAAATCAAAGAAAAGAATATTTTGGGAGATTTGTCTTGGTTTTCATTCTATATCTTTTGCAAGGATTTTCCCAAGTGATTTTCTTTGTTGCTAGTTTTCCAAACACCTAGTTTTCACACTTGAGCTATCTTCTATCCTAACTATTAGGATCTTGTTTTTGTGGAAAAAGATAAGAGAAAAAGAAAGAGAAGTGTTTGAGGTTGTTTGTTGTAAACCTCATTGTTGTAAACACCCTTATATTTGTGAATCCCTCTTCGGTAGAGGTGATCGGGTGATTGTGTTGTGGATCCCTCTTTGGTAGAGGTGGAGTTTGGTTGTGAGCCTCTTCGGTAGAGGTGTGTGGATTGGTTGTTGTATTGGCTACGGGCCTAACCCCCTCGGTTGTGAGGAGGTTGTTGTTGAGAGAGGAGTTTGGTACTCCTAGAGTTGTAAGAAATCCTCTTCGGTAGAGGTTCCCTCGTGGGAGTTGAGATAGTGGAAATCCTACACGGTGGTGTAGGCGGGGATGTAGAGCAAGGTGCTCGAACCTCGAAACAAATCTTGGTGTTTTGCGTATTGATCCTTGTCTCTCTAACTCTCTCTCTTTATATTTGTGCAAAGCATCATATTCATATCATATCATATTTGCTTGTGTTGTGCATATTTCATATTGCCTTGCATTTATTCATATTGCTATTCATTCTTATATGCTTGCTTGATTGTGTGCATTTTACATTGTTTGGATTGCTTGTGTGTGTGTGCCTAACTTATACTCATCCAACAAGAGCTTCACATAGCACCTCAACCCATTTCAAGGGGAATCAAGGGGAGTTAGTCCAGAGCCTCGCAAGGGGAATTCGGCTACACTTGTTGTATTGTATTAGTTTGTGCATAATTTGCATTAGCTTCCGCATTTAGCGCACTTAGTTTGCAATAAGTTTCTTAGATTAGCACTTACACCTATTCACCCCCCCTCTAGGTGTTTTTCAATTGGTATCAGAGCTAGTGCTCCTGATACTTAGGCTTAACATCCTAGGAGTGATCCATTTGCTTGCTAATCTTATTTGCATTTGTTTGCTTGTTTGCACACATATAGTTTACCATGGACTTCATGACCCCACCTAGCTATGATCCTTCCAACATTGATATTTGGAAGTATAGGATGTCCATGTACCTAAAGACCCTAGGTTTGCATGTTTTCCTTGCGGCCACCAAGAGATGTTATCTTGTGATTGCAATCATATAGGGGCCAATGCACAAGCCCTAGAGGCCATTAGAAGCACATTATCTAAAGATTATCTTATGTGTGTTTCTAATCTTGATTCCGCTTTTGCAGTGTGGAACAAGTTGACAACAACCACCAACACCTCCAAGCTTCAAGTCCAAATCTAAGAAGAGGAATCTAGTGGAGAATCCGAACCTCAACAATGCTACATGGTCCAAGGGAATGACTCCCTTGAGGTACAATCGGAAACTCAACTAGATAGTAATGATTGTGCTAGTTCTTCAAATGATTTTGTGATCCCCATGCTTTGAATGAAGAACTTTCCATTGTTTGTGAAAAATTGATAGAAAATATAATTTGTTGAAAAAGAAGAGTCTAGGAATTGAACAAGAAAATAAGAGTTTGCATGCTAGACTTAACAATGTTTTGCAAGAGAAAGTTGAGGTCTATATGAAAGGGATTCATTGAGATCTCAATTGGAACTTGCACTTAAAAAAATGAATTTTTAAAATCTAAAAATGATTGCCATGTTCTTTTGAAGAAAAATAAAATTTGTCTTCAAAAGTTGATTTTGTTTTAAAAGAATGTTGATTTGAAAATAAAAATTATTTCTATTTCAAATGATCTAGATGTTTGTTTAAAGAAAAACATTGTTTTGCAAAATAAGATTGATGCACATGTTTGCCATGCTAGGGTAGTATCACACACTTCACCTATTGCATGCCACACTTCTTCTCTAAGATTAATGATGATATTTGTTTGCTTAAGAAGAAGGTTGATTGTTTGGGCTCCACTATGAGCCAATGTGCCTTGAACCACACTCGGTTGAAACCTTGGTTCGAAAGAAACAAGTTCCATCCTTTATGCATGCACACCCTTCACGGCATACACATGCTCCTCACGGACACACCCATCACCATATGTATGCTCATGTGTACACATGTACACATTGTGGACGTAAGGGCCACCTTGCTAAATTTTGTTATGATAGATTACATACTCCTAATTTAGCAAAGAATTTTGTTTGGGTTAGAAATGAGACTAACCCCCATGGACCCAAAAGAGTATGGGTACCAAAGACCACCCCTCCTATTATTTTTGATGTAGGTGTGGGCTCTCACATGACGTGAGAGTGATGACACCTTGGAGTGGATGCGTTCCGGACTTAAAGAAATCTATTGGATGCATCACTTTCAAGGGAAGATTTGGTGGAGATGACCACCATGTTTTGGAGACAAGGAGAGTTGCTTCTTCGATTTTGGTAACAATCCTTTATTCCCATTTATTATTGTTTACATGCTTTCCATGTTTTAATGTTTATAGCATGTTTTTGATGTCTATGGATTAGTATGTTCATTCCATGTTTATTAGATCCTTGACATACATATATAGTATTTGAGACACACATGCTTATATGAACCCATAATTAGTGTTCTCACTTTTGTTTGAGCTATAATGTACATCATGAATCTAATACATGTGAATTCACATAATAATCATATTTTAGTTTTCCATGATGACTTTTATCATGATGATTTTTATATGTGTTTTTGATGCTTCATGTTTTGAATATTGTTTAAGTGTTAGTTTTCATTAAGACTAGTTACATACTTGTACATAGGATGGGCTACAAATAAATCTATATATAGTTGGAATTGAATGCTTATTTGAACCCATTAGATGTGCTAGTATAGTCTAGTTTTGATGATTCATACATTTTAAACTTGTATTCCCATTTTTGAATATGTTTGATGAATATGAGTTTCCATTTCATGTATATGTGCATTTGCCAAAACATTAAGATACACATGTATACCCCTTGAGTCATTTGTTTCTCATGCAAATCTACTTATGGACTCATTTGTGTTTAGGGATGTATGTATACTTAGTGTGTTGACAATACATACATATACCTTGAAATGAAAATTGATTTAATGTAAAGATTTAGATTTTCATGTTTTGATGTTTTTGTGTCAATATTTAACTTCATGTATATGTCTATCTAGTTCAAACTAATCTTATACATATACATCTTTTTGAGCCACGTGCCTTCATGAATATACATTTAGTGGACTCGTTGAGTTTTGGATATGTATGTATATTTTAGCTTGTATTAGACATACATATGCCTTGAAGATTAAATAAGGAGTTTTATATGATTTTTCATGTTTTTTGATGGAATTATGTTTTAAGGAATAATTGAGCTTAATGAAATATTTTTCATGATTATGATCTTCACATATTATTTGTACACTCATATCTATTGCTCATGTTTTGTTTCTCATGAGGTATGCTTTATTGGTTAGAGTGATGATTATCATGTGAATTTCATTTTTTGTTTTATTCCTTGCTTGAAGGATTTCGTGCTAGTTAACAAGTTTTCCATTTAACTAGTTGCGGTGTTCTTCATTTTGGTAGTGATTTTCAAACAAAACTACATTTTCAAATCTATCTTTGAAAACCCCTACTATCTAAGGGCGTAGGATGGGAGATCATGTTCATGTATGCCCTAAATTGAAAATCTTTAAAACTTGAATTATGATTGGGTGGTAGATAATGATGTATACACTTGAACTTATTGTTATGTCAATTGGTATCATTGAACTCTTTCAATTGGTATCATTTTAATCTTCTTGTATACTCATATATGTTTTGTATGTATGTATGCTTTAAATTCCAAGTATATCAATTTCTATTGGTATCTATCTTTCATACATATATATGTTTGTGTTTATGCTAGTGCTTAAGTTTCAATTTTGTTTAAATTGATTACTTTTAAATTGTTATCAAGACTATGCATGTCTTTAGTTTGTTTTTCATAAAGGGGGAGAAAATTTGATTTTGTACTTCAATTGGTATTTGTACTCCCACTCTTTATGATTAAAAGTTGTTATTTTAAACATATGATATCAACATCAAATTTTCAAAATGAAATATATTCTTACAATTGGTATCTCAAAATGTTGTTTAAAGAAAATATTCAAAGTTTTTATTTGTATTTCCTATATGCAAGGAGAGCTTAACATCCCTCTTACATATAGATTCATGTTGAGTATATTATAAATTGAGGAGCTTGACAACTCTTCTTTATATGATATACGTGTGTAGGGGGAGCTTCACATCTCCTCTTATGCATTACATAATATGTGTTATGTGAGTTAGGGCTTGTCATCCCTTCTTCATGTAATGCATATGTGTAGGGAAGCTAACTTAGCGTCTTCCTCTTCATGAATGTATATAGCATATAACATATATTGATCCTTATTTATTGGTATCAAGATGCTTCATTGACATATTTTCTAATTGATATCATGTTTGTAGTCACCCCTTATTGACTTTGTTTTTTTTTTTTTTTGTTTTAGACAAAAAGGGGGAGAACATTGTTTGCATCGTTTTGATTGACAAAAAGGGAGAAAGATTTTTACCCCTCATTTTATCTATGGTTTTGATTACCCCTTTGTTGATGATTGACAAAAAGGGGGAGAAAGATTTATGAAGTTTTATATGCATGCTTATGTTTATTGCATATATTATGTTTTAATCTCAAGATCTCAAGAATATTAAGTTTAATTGATATATAGAGTTTGCTTTGTAATTGGTATCTAGAGCTTATTTTGTTTTGAATATTCCATTTGATATCTAGAACCATTTATTGTTTATGCATACGCATGTTTCATGTTTAATATTCATTGCATATATTTATTGTTTATCCCTATGCATGAGTTAAGGGGGAGCTTCCTTGAAGCTTATCTTTAATCCATGCATATATAACTCCATGAGTTTTGTCATCATCAAAAAGGGGGAGATTGTTGGCCCAATGGCCTTCCACTCTAGTTTTGATGATGATCAACTCATGTAGTTATGTTTACTAATATTCTTGTGTTTCTAAGTTTCAGATCATTAACAGGATATTAGGTTTGTGATTAGCTTCAACAAGATGATTAGAAGCTATTCATGATGATTCCGGTGCCAAAGCTTAAAGATCATACCTTTGCACTTGGAGAATCACGGAGTTTGGACCGAGTCTACTTGGAGATGAGATCGTCAAGAAGACTTAGGTATCCTAGTTTAGATTATGAGTTTTAGATCCATTTGTAAAGCTTAGTATAGTTGATATGCTCAAGTGCACAAACACACACGTTTTATGTTTTGATATTTGTTTTCATGAATAGTTTGATCAAACAAGTTTACATATGGTATATGTATAGTAGATGTTTTCTATTTATACATACATGCTTTAACTTGGTAAACAAACTTATTTTGATATCCCTATTCATGTTTTGGAAAAATCAAGTTTGACAAAATACAGGTTTTGTTTTTGATAAAATTTGCAAGACTCTAAAATGAATTGATATGTTGATATATTGTCTTGAAATTTTTATCACATGTTTATGTTTTAACATAAAATGATAAAAAGTTTTAGAAAACATATTTTTTAGAAAAACAGTTTTTATTGTGATTAAAACTATTTTTTAGATTTACTGTGAATTTATGGGATTTTTATTGAGTGAAAAGACCTATTTTCAAATCCCGTATCTGTGCAGATCTGCACTGTGCCTGCCAGGCCAGTTCGGTCGACCGGACCGTCGACCGCACCAAGTGGCCGGTCGACCGGGTCGGTCGACCGATGTGCACAGACGTGCACGCTGGCTACACATTGTAGTCGGTCGACCGGACCGGTCGACCGAGTTGAGAGTTCAACTCTCAGGATGTTTCGGTCGACCGGGCCGGTCGACCGCTAGTGCCCAACGGTCACTTTTCTGACCGTTGGCGGTCGACCGGGCCGGTCGACCGACGCCTGTCAGAGCTGCCAGCTCAGCTCTAACGGCTAGTTTTCTGTTTGGCCTATATAAACTCCATCTCTTTGGGGATTTTGGCCAAAAGTTTTTAAGGAGAAAAATTTCTGGTTTCTAGAGGTTTTAAAACAAGTTTTCAAAGTGTTTGGGGCTTTAATTCTTCAATCTTTATTGTTTTAGGTTTTTGGAAAAATCAAAGAAAAGAATATTTTGGGAGATTTGTCTTGGTTTTCATTCTATATCTTTTGCAAGGATTTTCCCAAGTGATTTTCTTTGTTGCTAGTTTTTCAAACACCTAGTTTTTCACACTTGAGCTATCTTCTATCCTAAACTATTAGGATCTTGTTTTTGTGGAAAAAGATAAGAGATGTTTGAGGTTGTTTGTTGTAAACCTCATTGTTGTAAACACCCTTATATTTGTGAATCCCTCTTCGGTAGAGGTGATCGGGTGATTGTGTTGTGGATCCCTCTTTGGTAGAGGTGGAGTTTGGTTGTGAGCCTCTTCGGTAGAGGTGTGTGGATTGGTTGTTGTATTGGCTACGGGCCTAACCCCTCGGTTGTGAGGAGGTGTTGTTGAGAGAGGAGTTTGGTACTCCTAGAGTTGTAAGAAATCCTCTTCGGTAGAGGTTCCCTCGGTGGGAGTTAAGATAGTGGAAATCCTACACGGTGGTGTAGGCGGGGATGTAGAGCGAGGTGCTCGAACCTCGAAACAATCTTGGTGTTTGCGTATTGATCCATTGTCTCTCTAACTCTCTCTCTCTTATATTTGTGCAAAGCATCATATTCATATCATATCATATTTGCTTGTGTTGTGCATATTTCATATTGCCTTGCATTTATTCATATTGCTATTCATTCTTATATGCTTGGCTTGATTGTGTGCATTTTATATTGTTTGGATTGCTTGTGTGTGTGTGCCTAACTTATACTCATCCAACAAGAGCTTCACATAGCACCTCAACCCATTTCAAGGGGAATCAAGGGGAGTTAGTCCTGAGCCTCGCAAGGGGAATTCGGCTACACTTGTTGTATTGTATTAGTTTGTGCATAATTTGCATTAGCTTCCGCATTTAGCGCACTTAGTTTGCAATAAGTTTCTTAGATTAGCACTTACACCTATTCACCCCCCCTCTAGGTGTTTTTCACTGGATTCATGTCATGGGTTTAATACAACCTACATATGAAAAGTTAACATTAATAGAATTGTTATCTGAATTATGTGCACTGCTTAGTTGTTTAATAACTAATTTATCTTGTTTGCTCGCAAATAATCAAAAGATTCACGTACTGCTTGTAACTTGTCCAACGATTTTCCTGCCGATCCACCCGACTCCCACATGCAAGCACGTGGAAAAACATTCATGTATTCCATATTGTGTGGGGGTCTCATAATAGAAAAGTGCTCGTATATTCATGTGTGTTTCAAATATATCCAGTATTAGTCTTATACTCATAACAAGTTTTTTTTTTTAAACAAGCATTAAATATTAATAATACCTCTAACAAAAGCAAATAACCAACAATTTGCTTAATGCCACCTCTAGAAGCAAACTCAAGCTGTCTATATAAATATGCCAGTGTAACTGTGCCTCATGCATAAGTTGAAATAACACCCAGGTCTTCAAACAAACTAACATACAAGACAGAAACTCTTGTTCTGCTTTTATCACTAAATAAAGTGCACCAACCAGATAAAGCAAATAAGCTCTAACCGTATACTTAATTCGGACCTCTGTGTCAGCATTCGTAACATTTGGAAAGCGGGAATGGAGCTAATCCAATCCAACAGATGTACCTCGTATTGTTCTTGACTCATATTCTGCAACTCTCCATGTCACCCCAAGTGTCCACATGAGTAGTTCTATTGCATCTTCCACGATAGTGGGTTGACGGATCGACCTAGAACCAGTATGCCAATAAGTGTGGCAACATCATCCAATGTTATTGTTATCTCTCTAAATGGCCTGTGAAAAGTATTAGTTTCAGACTGTCATCTCTTCACAAAAGCTGAAACTAATAGACAGTTGATATTTTGACGTGAAATATCAACCAGCCCTTGCAATCTAGAACGATCAACGTAATTATTAAAGCGGCGGTTGAGTTCTTTAACAGACTAATCATTCAAATTTGATACGTGATAGAGGGGTTTCAGAGGATCTCTCTCCTGTAAAAAAATAAATGAGCACAATGAAAATCATGAAAAATTCTATAAATATTTCATAAAAGAACTATTATGCAAAAATATATCACCTTTTGATTCCAAACATCCACTGCTATCTGCGTTTTGAAGCTGCGTAGGATAGAAATGTCATAAGAACTACCCTGAAATGGTCCCGTCAACTCTTCAGACACTTCTTCCTCGATATCAATATTTTCTTCAATCTCCTCTGTTTCTGAAATATCAGAGGAGATGTGTGTCTAGAGCATCTACTCAAAGTAGTAGGTCGAACTCTAATGGTCCTGCACCACTCACGTTTGCAATAGATAGTCATAGTGCATATTAGCCATAAAACCCTATAAATTTAACACATCTGTTCGGCCTACATGGCCAAACTTAATAGTAATGTTCGGCCAAAGAAGGCCGAACATTGTTCTGATGTTCGACCAATGTAGGCCGAACAGTATAATCATGTTCGACCTAGCTCAGCCGAACATAAGAAATATGTTCGGCCAATATCAGTCGAACGACACAGTAATGTTCAGCCATCGTGGAGCGAACACTTCATAAACTGTTCGACCTGCTAGCACCGAAGATTCCGAACCCAACTCCAAAATTCCACCAAATTTCACTAATTTAGATCAAAATTATTTGAATTTTTGCTATGTTTTCAAAAAAATATAACTTACATTCTCCTTAGCAACAATTAAAGACACCAGATTTTAAAAAATCAAAGAAAATCAAGATTTTAAGATTATTTTGAAATTTTAGGAATAATGAGTTACCTTAATTCTAAATTGAGAATTTACCTTTATTCTGAAGAGATCTGACTTCTCTCACCAAGAAATTGATGCTAAGAATCTAAATTTTGAAAAATTTTCTGTTGAAAGAGGGGCTGCGAGAGAGAATGGGCGGGAAAAAGTGAGGGAGAGAACGTTTGTAGGTTAAGAATTAAGGAGGGTAGTTTAGGAATTTTTTTTTATTTTTTAAGATTTCAGAAGTTAAGGGTATTTAAAAATATTGAGGGGGGTAGGAGTGACAATTGGGTCGACCCGACCCGATTGCTATTCGACCCCCGACCCGATTATTATATGGGTCAAAAATTCAGACCTAGACCCGATCCAGACTTAGTCGGGTCGACCCGACCCGATCTGACCCGTTTGACCCGATTATTAAACCTTAAATACAATTTCTTTACACTATATTACTAAATTGTTGGGTGGTATAGTTGGTCATCGCACTAAACTCACATACTAAAGGTCATGGGTTTGAAACTAGGCTCTTTGACAATTTAATTTAGGCGAAAAGGATGAGGGCGACGGCGAAAGAGGAGATCGAGGAGAAGAGGCTGAGGAGGAGAGAGAATAATCGGGTGTGGCGGGTCTGACAGGTTCGGGTCAACCCGACCCATTTAATAATCGGGTCAGATAGGTCGACCCGATTACGACCTAAATCTGATTAGCTCAACTCAGAGCCGGTGACTCCGGGTCGGGCCGGGGCTGACGGGTCACGACCTGTCTGCCACCCCTAGGGCGACCCGCTGGCACCCCTCGGGGTTGTGTGTATTAATTAAATTTGTGGGTATAAAAACCTAAAAAGTGTGTTAATGAGTGCAAATACCCGCGCCTAGTTCAGAAGCATAATCGCGACTCCTCCAACCCCCAACAAACAAAACCAAATTGACACGGGGCTCTAGATTTCGGCACGATTTTTTGGAGATATCTCTGCATCAATTTTGATTCTGCTCGGTCGTTCGTTCTTTCTTCGTAAGCAGCAAACCCTAAGTTTATTGTTGTTGAAGGCTTTGATTTTGATTTTGGGAGTTTTATTTGTTTTGATGCATTTAGTTGGGTACTCAAATTTCTCATGAAATTTCGTAATTGATCTCTTATTTCAGGTGATGGAACGACGGTCGTGGTTGGGGGCATTGACTTTGATTTGCTTATTGTTCGTTTCTGAGGGGGGAGGTAAAATTTTTATTCCTGAACCTTTCAAAAAATCCCCCCTTCTCCCGAATTCATGTGACTGTTAATTGAACTCCGTGTCTTTGCATCATGCCGGAATAAATTTTAGGAATCACAATAAAGAGAGACTAAATTCCTTTCTTATAACAATTTTCAATTCATAAGGTTCGAGCGAGTGATGTGATGTTACTACTTGATATGCACAATGCCACAGATGTAGAGCTAACCTAGACCTGCCGCCGAATTGTTGATTAATCAACTGGTTTCTTTGACAAAAAAATGTTTAGTATAAGTGTTCATTAATCAATTATTTCCTCTCTTGTTTTTGCCTTGAATCTCAATTATTTTTGGTGCAAATGCACTCGTGAAGTTCTTTTCCCCCCTAATAATTTCCATATGACCATAGAGGTTTAATTATTAACGAGTCACATGCAAGGAAAAGGTCTTCTTAGCAATGACATTTGCCAAGTTGTCCTCCCAATTATTTTGTATAGTTGGGTTGGTTATTGGAAAGCGGTTTTAGGGAATTGTACCGTTAGTGGAATTATGTAGGGATCAACTTTTCAGGGTCTCCCTACTTAAATTATGTGCCAACATAACACGAGGAGGGCTTTGTTTTACTTGGATTGCGTGACATAGATGACTGGAGATTTCCTTATGCAAGTTTCTAAATTTCACTAATTGTTAGAATGGTAATTAGTAACCAAGTATTTGGTGAAGATGCAAAGTGACTACCGATGAGGTGGTCATTAGGCGGTTCTTTATCCTCAGACTAATATTTCTTCTTATGTGCTATCCTTAAGTTTTCCCCTTTTTCTAATTGAAGTTAGATCCATGATGGATTAATCTTGTTTGACAAATGTGTAGGACTATAGCTGTTCAATATCAAAGGATCTTGAGAAGTTTAATTTCACCTATGCAAATACTAAGGACATGGATTTTCAATATTACCATTCTTGAACATCTATGTTTATGGCGAGGAGACTTGGTTTTGGGAGATATCTGATAGACTAATATATTTCTTTCTTTTTCAAATTACTTGTATCTAGTAGTTGGTTAAAAATGAATGATGAGGGTCCCAGGGTAATATGAGGTTCATCTTTTAATTAGTCAATTGATTCGTTGATTGAAAACTTTAACCATAAAAATAGTAGTAACCACTAACTAGGAATGACTGATTAAAAACACACGAGCTGCCACAGTGTTGTATGAAAAATCTTGTTGTCTTAGTAATTAATTATTGTAGGCTGTCTAAAAAATTATTGAAGACAAGGCTTTAGACGCAGACCTCACACCAACGCGAAGGTCACGTTTCAATTAAAACGCGGACTTCGCGTCCTATATTGAATGCAGACTTCAATCAAAAGTGTGTTCCAACTTCGAACGTCAGCCTGTGAGCTCCGCATTAACTTCGAATGCGAGCTTGTGAGCCCCGCGTTTCAACTTTAACGCGAGCCTGAGTAGGTCTGTGTTCTAACACAGATGTGAATCTCTGAGTTCCGCGTTCTGTCTATCAATGCGAGATCCGTGTTCTGTTGTAACTGACAACTACAAACCGGGTCAATTTAAAACTCACGTTTTCTCCATATAATGGAGAAGTTAATCCCCATTATGGAGAAATTTAAGGGGTCAGTTATACCCTCAGACTCCCCTATAAATAGCTACGAAAGCTATGGAGAAAAGGGTTTAGAAAGTTCAGCTTTGGTGAAGTTTAAGAAGAGTATTGTAGGCTTTCGAGAGTTCAAGACAACAAAAGAAAGAGTTTCACTCTTTCTAACTTGTTGAGTCCAAGTTTTAAATCTTTTTGAGATTCTTTTAGTCATTTATGGAAGCTGTGCACTTCATCAGTGAGCAAGAAGGAAAAAAGATCCGAAGATCAAGTTTGAGACTCGGTTGCCAACGGAGAACAAGACTCACTCTCCACCGCTACAAGAAGAATCCGGCTTTAAATAAAGAGGAGATCCACTCAAATCCTCCTTTCTTTTATAATCGAAATTATCCCGTTGTAATTTTCATCCAATTTAAAGAATTTTACTTCAAATTTTTCCGACCAAACAATTATGAAGATTGAAGACCCTATCAAGATGTCAGACCTATCCACTACCTTTATCACATTGATGGTCGCGTCCCATGGCTACTCATTGGGTTGCCTCCATATTCCAAGAATAATATCCTCTTCTTGTGTTCCAAACATGTATTTTCTTTCAAAACAGGTTTGGGTTATTACCACTTACTTGAGGTGGTCCTTTGCCCAGTTGTTAGTCCAGAAAGGAAGAAACCTACGGAATTCCATTAGGATGTAGGGATGTCAAGGGTTTGTACATACCCTAGGGGCTAGTCAATGCGGTGTTGTTACCAGATTGTGTCATCCATATGGTGGCTGCTAATGGTTTGCATGGGTCTTGATGAGGCTAGTTAGTTACAGTGAAGCTTGGTAAGATGATTGAGGCAGGGGTTTCTGGGATTGGGAGAGTTTGGTGAATGATGTTGCTATTTACATGTGACTGGGAATGATTTATGAGACAGCTAGCTCGTTGTCAGACCCTGAATGAGAAAATCCTATGTTCCTATGTCAATTGTGTCCTGAAAACTTTCAGTCATAAACTGTACCTATTTATTGCTTACTTTTTATCACACTTAATATGTAACTAAACTAGAGGGATGGACAAAATAATAGGAAGAACCAATCCTATCAATTACAATATGTTAGCTAGAGAGAATTTATCATTCATCAATATCATTATAAGAAAACTGACACATTGCAGAATCTGAAGCCACCTATTCAGTATACATTTTATCATGCCAGTAACATGAAAGTGCTTCTTACTTTCACAACAACCTTTCTTATTCAGAAAAGGGTACATTTTAGGTCAAGTATGTTTTGGATTCTCAAGTATCAAGGTATCTAGTTTGACCTTGCATGACTTCTCAAATAATAATAATAATAATAATAATAATAATATCATCATCATCATCATCATCATCTTTCCTCAAAACTAGTAAGCTTTAAGGTTACAAATTTACAACAGAACTAGATTAACCAGATGACTTTTACTCGTGCAACAGCTAGAAGGTTCTTCAACATCACAGGAGAATTCAGTAGGCTGATCCCACCCATGGCCATGTAGGATCTCATGTTATGAATCTGCATTGCTATTTGCAAGCCCCAGTGAAAAATTTACTTTTACTGTCAAAGAAAAATTAAGTCAGATTCGAAGCTTTTCATAAATGTACACTTGCATGTGTGCACATGCAAACATTCTCCAGTTCTGCTGCAAATCAACATTTATTCAATTTTTTATGATACATAATTGCAATATTTAATTTTTAATCTGTTATTGTGACAATGACAGAACTTAGGATCAAGCATGAGGATTACAGTCATATCTACAATGGTACTCTTGCCAAGATACTCGTGGAGTATGCTTCTGCTGTGAGTTTACCTAGAAAAGTCTGTTACTTTAAGTTATCCTAGAACTACTACTACTCTCTACTGCCATTAAGAAAAAGAAATTAATGGGTTCCTTCATCTCCATTGAACTGGATGTGCATAATTCTATTCTTATGTTTTTTTGAATCAATAATTTTATGCTTAGCGGTTGTACAATATGATTTTTTTGCTTTGTTCTAGTGCTTATATTTATAGTATATCTATATCTCCATGCTCCATGGGTTTTCTGATTCATATTTTCCTGCATTCTTCAGGTGTACATGACTGATCTAACTGCACTCTTTGCATGGACCTGCTCTAGATGTACTGATATGACAAAGGTATATAGAATATGCTCATGTGTCTCTATGCCATTAAAATAAGTCTCGGCCTCGGGATGTTTAGGAGCTAATTAGTTAATAAGATTGTTAGTTTTTGTTCTCTTGTTGCTCAGCCAATTTATTGTTACATTGAAACAGGGCTTCGAGATGATTGAGTTGATTGTTGATATCCAGAACTGCTTACAGGTGCTTTCTTATTTATAATAACCTTCACACATCAACTTTGTAGATTTGTTCTCTAGCTACCTGAGCATGAATGATTTTTCCATACTATAGTGTGTAAAAGTCAATTTTCATGCAGGCATTTGTTGGTGTCGATCATGATCTTAACTCTATCATTATCGCTTTCAGAGGCACCCAAGCACACAGGTAGTGATAAACACTAGGTTATGCACATGAATTTTCTCAATTCTGAGTTGCCAATGTGATTTGTTGCGTGATATTTAGTCTAAACTTACCAAAATTGCTTAAACTTTATGGGACTACTGATGGCTAAGCTGGTGTTTATTTTATTTGTATATGTGATATTATTATGTATAAGATGAGATAGTGTTTGAGAGTAGAAACTATGGGGCTGTTTGTTGCATGGAAGTGGGCGGAAGTAAGGAAATAGGGAAGTATAATTGCTCACTTCCCTATCTATCCAAACACTGGAAAAAGAAATAAGAAAACCTCTTTTCCTTTTATCTTCTCTCTTTTACACAACCATTTCCTCACTTCCAGAGTGCTACAGTTAATTTTGTGGTCATGTAAATCTCATTTATAATAAATTGTAGCACAAAACAGTTAATTTTTGGACCATGTAAATCTCACTTGCATTCTAATTATAGTCTATTTTTTATTTTTCTTAATTAATTTTTATTTTAATATTATTTTACGGTCAACTTTGTGGTCAACTTTTCCACTTCCACTTTCACATTACCATTCAAACACCAGAAAAGACAAAATATTTTTCAAACCACACTTCCCAACAACATCCAAACACCGGAAAACTTACTAACCAATTCCCAAGTTCCAAAGGGAATTATTACTACTTCCTCAATTCCTCACTTCCTCACTTCCACCCTTAACCAAACAGGCCCTATATTGAAGGCAGATGCTTTGATATAATAATTAAGTTGAATTTGAAGACTTACAGATTGATTTCCCCGCTTCACAAGAGCAGTTATTAATAGCGTTGGTTCAAAAGTAAAACACAAAACTCATCCAAAGTCCGAACCTAGATGTCACAATGTACAGATATGATGCCAGTTCTGGGATGAGTCTGAAGTGGAATTCCCTGTTTGGTTGGTTGTAGATGCATTTGCATCTTGTAGATGGTGCAGCTATAAGTTGTGTTCAGTTAATAGTGCTACAAGTTTGGTGTTTGACTTAGTTGTAAGTAAACAAAAAAAGAATGTCTTAATTAGGTTTTAAGTAGTGTTCTGCAAATACAATTCCAATGTTTAGTTGGGTAAAACCATGATGCTTGTAAGTCCTATGCTGATGTGTCAAAGGGAGAGCACCCACTTTTAACCTGTAGATAAGAGGTTGTAAGTGTTGCTGTAGCTAATTCGGCCGTTGCATCACTTACAACCTGCAAGTGGTGTTGCATGTAGTAAACTATAACCAACCAACAGCGTAGGTGCCAGAAAACTTTGATTATAAATAAAGATATTTTTCTTGATGCATTTAGATGTCAATTATTTAGGTTTTTTTTTTAAATCTTTGGCATGAAAAACTATCTCTTTAGGAACTTCCATTTTTGTTGGCTGATTAACATCTCCCCCTCCCTTCTCGTTTTAGGCTTTTAGAAGGAAAGAAACAACAGCTAATAACATAAAACTGAGTCACAAGATCATGAACATTCAATAAAATTACTGTTGTTCTGCATTTGAGTGCCTATTTGGTTTTTATTTTTTTTTTTCTTCATCACATTTCTTGTGTTCTTATTTAAGTTGTTGATTTTATGGTTTTAATTGATTGCTAATAAGTCTGTCCAATTAGATAGCTTTAGCAAAGCTCTCTTTTCCTGGGAAATATTGATTGCATAATGGATTTTTTATTTTAGTTTCCATTTCTCCACACAGTTGTTCTTACACTTAACTGTGAATATGATTCTTGGATTTTGATAATTTGCATAAAGATATATATTTTGCAGCTCCTCTGATTTTCAGTAAAATTTGGGAAGGTATTTCTATGAGTTAAGCATAAGAGAATGATAGTGTTTTAATTTGAGTCTATAAGATGTAGGGTTATGTTCTGGAGAGTTGGACATTTACTCTTTTAGTCAATGATTGTGTTCTTGATGAGTTGCTTGTGGAGTCTGTGTGACTTATTTGTATGATTTCATTGGATTGTTCAGTAGTGCTGGGAATACTTATTGGACTTCGGTGTTTATTTTACAGCATACAGAACTGGATTGAAGACCTATTCTGGAAACAACTGGATATGAACTATCCAGACATGCCGGATGCAATGGTTGGTTATATTTATTTGAACTCCATCTACAATTTGTGGATGCATATTAATAATTTTATGATATTTTCTATGATCAAAGGTACACCACGGCTTTTATACTGCTTACTTTAACACAACATTACGACCTGGCATTCTAAGTGCTGTCGGAAGGATACAGGAGTTATATGGAGATCTGCCCATAATGGTTACTGGGCATTCAATGGGAGGGGCTATGGCTTCCTTTTGTGCTCTTGATCTTACTGTAAGTGTTCAAATTCTTCATACTAACTCAAATAAGTTTACATTATTCTGTTAACAATTATTTTGAACTCATGATCCTCTTTGAGAGTTTTATGATTGTCTTTGTTATATTTTGTGTTTCTTAGAAGAGTATTAGGGCTGATCTTTTTTTTCTGGCTAATTTGAGAGATTGACACATTGGAATGTTATGCCTTCTGGAATCCCCTCTGCTTATGAGAGCTCTTTAGGAGTAAAATTACCGTATGGAGTTCTATACCTGTCCCACAGAAGGCATTCCTTCTCTGCACCCAGAACCTTCTGCCTGTGTTTTTATTTGTTCCTTTTTCGGTCACCTAAAGGGTTATTTTTTTTTTGTTTGATAGAACCTTTATGCATTGGTTTTGGAGTAAATTCTTACCATCCTTGTCCCAGGTCATGAAGTTTTGCTTTTACACCGGGCACATTTTATCTAGTGTTTGAGGGGCATTACTTTCATGCTGTGCCTGGAACAATGTAGAGGATCTAGATATATAGTGGAAGGGATCCACACATGTAGGCTATAATTCGTTGCTACGGAGTTAAAATGAAATCGAGTCTTATTTTCTGCCATATTTGTCATATTTCATGTGAAGCTCTATACTTGCTGAACATTTGAAGTTGTTTTTGTCCCTAAATCATTATGTCTCTCTTTTCTCCTCACATAACTTCAACCCTACAATGTTTATAATTTAATTTTGAATTATAACTTTTCTGATTGATTGCTTTTTTCGTTCTCTATCCCCTTCTGCTAATACACAGCATTGCATGTCTGAGTTACTGAAGCTTCAAATATGTTCTTGTATGTTTGTTTCATATTTTGAAATATCCAAATATGTTCCACCTGCTTTTTCTTGTCTTGGGAGTTTTATAGTGGTTTCATTCTGAATTACTTTTGGATCTTTGTACTTTCAGACAGTTTATTGGCTACTTTCATCTTCTTTTTAATGTTTTCATCTTCTTTTTAATGTTTAACTTGACAGTTATTCTTCCTAATCACTTTTGATTGTGGATATTTTTGTCTTATAACCTCAATAGTAATTGTTATTAATCCATTAGTTTACCAAGGAGCAAGAAGTCTTTGAATCCATAGGATGTTCAATTAGTCAAGAATGATGCCCTCCTTGATTTCAGAAATTCGCTGATTTCCCCAGATGTTTTGGCAGTTTGGATTGGCAGGGATCAGTCTGGAATTTGACCAGAAAATCAGGACCCGGCAACCTTAAAGCAAAATGAGGTTTCACTGTCAGATTATGTCAAATGATGGGAGAAACTATCTCTTGTGGCTCATTTACATACAGATATGCGTCCCCACACACAAACGTACACACACATTGAAAAAATAAAGAAGAAAAAGAACCCCATGCATACTGAGGGAGGGAGTATGCTGCCGGACTGTCATGTCCTTGTGCCTCTGCAGCACATTCACTGGACAGATGCCACTTCAGTTTTCCGAGTAATACCTAGTTGGCAGCCATGGATAGTGGGAGGGAGGAAGTGATACCTGATCTGTGGCCATGGGGCCTCTGATGCCCCATCTACTTCTCCTGCTACACTCCTGTTTATTAGTATTATTTAATAATTCGTTCTTTGTCTATTGGATATGAAATCTGTCTTGTAAGTCCATAGATATAATAGAAAATCACTTTGTTTCTAATTATATTAGCTCTTCCTTGTAGGTCAATCATGGAGCCGGTGATGTTCAACTCATGACATTTGGACAACCTCGAGTTGGTAATGCTGCTTTTGTTTCATACTTCGTCAAACTTGTACCTAAGACAGTAAGGGTGACACATGGGCATGACATGGTGCCACATTTACCTCCGTATTATTCTTATTTCCCTCAGAAGACATATCATCACTTCCCCAGAGAGGTAACTCATATTAAGTGCCTTGCTAAATGATAATTCATTTAATTGTATACATTATTTTTGTAGCGCTCACAAAATCTTGTGCAGTTACATTCAGAAACAACTTTCTAATTACCTGGGTCCTTAAGCCTTCTTACTTCTCATGCAAAGTTATAGGAGCAAATCTTCGTGGGATGTTCCAGTTCTAGGCTTTTAATTTGTACATCCTTCTTGATCGGCCTGCATCTGCCAACATCCTGGCTAGTCAGAATATTTATGATTGCATGTTCATTTTTCGATCTAATTGGCACAATAATTTTCTACAGCCCCTCATTGAAGTTTTTGTTGCATGGTTCCATTCTGTAACTTTCAAAGGGTTCTGCATTCAAGTTAGAAATAATTTTCAGGTATGGCTCCACAATGCTGGATTAGGAAGTCTTGTGTATTTGATCGAGCAGATCTGCGACAGCTCTGGTGAAGACCCATCCTGTAGCAGGTACATCTCTCAACCTTAACCTCGCTGACTCTTGTGTTTAAAGTAGTACTCACAGATTTTCACCCTTTCACAAGGTCTGTGAGTGGGAACAGCCTCTTGGATCATCTTGAATATTTCGGTATCCAGTTGTCAGCGGATGGTTGGGGCTCTTGTAGAATTTTAATGAACGAGAAACTTATGCAGTACCAATGGACACTGCTGGCAACATTGTCATGTCAAGAAACCCAACTATGCCATCTATTATAAAGTTCGGTTCGCAAAATAATACTGGCAGAGGTTATGCCTGATAATTGTTCGGGGTGATGGGAATTGTTCATCATTCACACGGAATCAGTGAACTGGGCCTGAAGTTCCTTTCTGTGAATATTGGTGGGAGAAAAATAAAAAAAGAACTTGAAAAAAAGTCTGTACAAAATGTATATGGTTATCTAGACTGGTCATAATATCAAAATGTGCATATGTACATGTTCTTGGAGACATGATTCGGGAATTATAGATTGATTTCTTTTTTAAACTCTGGTTCACTTTAAACTTGTTAAGAATTTTTTTAATATTGATAAATACATTTGAAAGATCATGTTCTTGTTTCTTGTCTTCGTACATATGATGGCGTATGTGCAAGGAGTCTCTTTTCATTTTACTTTTAGCAAGATCCATTTGATTTTATTTCTTTTCTCCATTCACATGTAAAGTATTAAGTTTTGGACATTCTTTGAGTGGAGGGAAAAAAAGAGGGAAAAAAGATGGAAAGAAAAAGAAAGGGGAAAAAAGGGGGAAACACAAAAAAGAAGGGACAACCTCTCCTTGTTGAGGCTTCAAGCTAAGGTCCCATTTTAATGCTTCATGATGTAGATGCTGGCCAATCCCCTGATCTGAATCAATAAGGAGAAAAAAACGAAGAAGAAATGAGCTTGTGTTTAGCCTACAAATATGAGAGAATTTTGCTTTTAAAAAACAAAATGAATCCAGTTAATTCTGTTACAAATAGAGAAACAGAATGTAGAAGATATAAAAGAATCTAGAGATTTCAGAACAGTGGATCTTGTGGTGAAGCAAAGAACTGTCAAGAGCCTTTGGCATATAAAAAGATCTCACACATGATGACCAACAAAGTAACAAGGAACCATTATAGGCACATTTCAATACACTGACATCAGAAACTCGTAACATAATATGAACCTGCTCCCAGCATGATTCATAGTACAAAAGCTACAGTTCATGCTAATTACAGCACAAAACCCACAAAAACTTCCAGGAATTCTGATGATCAACACACACACACAACATCTAGCATATATAGAGCAAAGTGGCAAACAGGCAGTCCATAATGACCAGAACTTTGTACCTTACAACATGACGACTGGAGATGTGATACAAGATTCAACTGTATGATACGAGATACATGTATAACAATGAGGTAGACGACCATGTTTTTTTCTACATTGCAAGCTTCATAGAAGCCGTGCATTACAAATTGCAAACCGGACATAAATCATAATAGTGCAGGGTAACACATATCCATGCTAAAATGCAAATCCTAGACTTCACAAAAGCATTCGTATCTTTCACATCGATTCCTTTCCAAGAATGAGATGGAACCGGTTGGAAGGTAATAGCATTCCTCCATTAAAAGATGGTCGTCTTTTCTTTTTTCTTTTTTAAACTCGATAATATGTTATCAATGGTCCTCAGGAGAAATCAACCTTACTTGCAAGAAAGAGAATGGAACCATGATGGGATATTTGGCCCTGAACTCTTTACATCCATCTGCTCCCTTACCTCGTTTTTACCATCAGACGGGGTAAATGCACGGGTTAAGGATGATCTTCACCAGTAAATGCATCTTAACTACTCATTTGTACCATCATAGCTACCCACTGCATTCGACCGTCTTCTCTCTCTCCAATTCTCACCCCAAACCTTGGCCTCTGCAACTGCGCGCTCTCTGTCAATATTGCGGTTGCGGTTGTCTTTTGCTTTCCCAAAGTGCACTGGGCTGTCCCTGTGAGACCCAGGCGATTCCAAATCCTCCAGGCCTCCCTTCCTTCCGGAGCAACCACTTCCCTCACCTCTGCCAATCTCAGAGCCAAAGTTCACCCCATGTACATTGTCTCTCGGCCTCAGGTCAGGAGAATTCTGATGTGGTGAATCATTAGCATGTGGAATGTCATATCCACTGCCAATGCTTCTATGCTCCTTAGTTCTTGGGGTGGATGAGCTGACCCAGTTACTCTGAGGAGGAGTTGCATTTGGAACATAGGTTTGTGAAGCCAAGTATGTCAGTGCAGTGACGACATCCCCAATAAGAGGCCGTGTTGCTGCTTGCTCCTGTAAGCACATTGCTGCAACTGCCAGTGCTTGGTATAGGCCCCTCATCGGATAATGGCCTCGTAGTAGTGGGTCTGCCATTTGGGAAACTTCCTTCGATCCTTGAACAAAGGACGAGCCTGCGTATCAGATCAATGAAGGGTAACAGCTTTTGATCAGTCATGTGAATCATTTATAACCACAAAGCTCTTGATCACACATCTTTGATCACCAATATGAATCCGCTTCACCCGTTCAAGAAAGTGAAGAATTGAATAATTAAAAAAAAGGGTGGATTAATTGCAAAAGTTTCTTGGACTAATTTCCATGTTTTAGGTTTCTAATTTCAGGATGTAAGAGAAGGGTTCTCTGTGAGATCTTACCCCTCAACTATTGCAGCTTTACACGCTTAATAAATTAATGGTGAACCCTCTTTTTTTCCCCTCATATGATGAAAACACAATTCTTTCCCTGTTCATTCTGCAAGACATTACGAGTAACATGAAGGGGAGTGGGACATTCTAGAAACCAAGCTTATTTCCTTCCTAGTAAATTGGACAGTCCAAAACCATCATACTTGGAAGAATGGTCAATGAGATGATCAAGGAAATTGCAAAAGATAGAGAGAAAGGAGGGAGAGACCTACCCATGCTACTAGATTTTGTTCTCCAGCAGGCCGTGCATTATCAATTGCTTTGCGTCCAGTGACAATTTCAAGAAGGACAACACCAAAACTGTAGACATCAGATTTGAGTGTCAGCTGTCCAGTCATGGCATACTCAGGAGCACAATAGCCATATGTGCCCATCACTCGCGTAGAAACATGGGTCTTGTCACCAACAGGACCAAGCTTTGCAAGCCCAAAATCTGACAACTTTGGATGATATCCTTCACCAAGTAGAATGTTAGATGACTTTAAATCTCTGTAAATAACGGGAGGGTTTGCTTTATCATGCAGGTACTCTAATCCTTTAGCTGCACCAGCTGCTATCTTCATCCGAGTATTCCAGTCGAGAGGTTCCTTGTCAGGTGGAAGGTCTAAAAGAAAATAAGCCAAGTTAGTTATCTGATCCAACTAAAAAGAACTAAATACCTGACCTTTTTTCCCCTAAAACAACTGAGAGGACGACCTGAGAAAGGAAACTTGAGGAACAAAGAAAAAAGCATATTTAAGTGATAATATCTTCGCGAAACATGATTCTTGGTCAAGTCTTGCATGACGGAACCCCTCTTGGTGTAATAAGTGCGTAGAATAGCAGGATTCAACTTTTCAAAGCTTCCTGTGGCTCCTCGTGCTAAGTAACTCCCATGGAAGGCAACTAAGCAAAAAATACCCATGCTTGTACGCGATTTTTGAATGAAAAACTATTATCAGATACAAGATATGCAAATGTAAAAATACATAACCAGATTATAAAAACATTATCTCCAATTACCACTGGGCTTTGGAGGTGTAGAAAGGTATTACAGAACCAGGAAATGTAAGATTTTTCACCATGAGAGAATGATTGTGGATATCTTCTACCTGACCTTAACAAGAAACATGACCCGTATGAATTCAAGAATAGAGTCATGATGTGGAAGATATGGATGGATAGTAATAGTAAAATTTGATACATAAAATATGAGTGAACTCACTGATGAGAGGAATTTGGCTCCATCAGAGGGGCACAAAAAATTACAAACACAAATCAGCAGTAAGCTTAATTATCACAGTCTTGTGTGCCACTGAATATATTGGCGGATGGGGAAAGGGCCTTTCATTTTTTTTTGATCACTTGACAAATAGGTAAGACTGTAAGAGACATCCAACCCCGATCATTTTTTAAATGCATACATTTTACAGTATGGATATCTCAATGAATGGTGCAGATTTCATTTATGACATGACCTACCAGGTAATTTTTAGTTGTCTCTCTAGATAAATAACACAAGGAGTCTTCCTATGAACAATATTCCCTTCTATGTGGGTATGTATGTTCGCCTATTTTTCAAGGAATTGCCGTGTTGTTGTGTGTGTGCCATGTCCATGTTTCTGTACATTCTTCATAGGGGCCAGCACGCAACATGCCGTTCACATGTCCACAAGCACGCGGGAGGGAAATATCAATGGAGAAGTTTGGTTAGATACATAGTTCATTCAACTTTAAGTAGCATAACGTTGTCAAATTCTATTGAGGAAAATAACCATGAGTTTGGTGCTTCAAGCCCAGAATACCGGGATCTCACTGTCATGCCCTTTATAAAGGGTCTTATGTGCAAGTTGGTCACAAAGTAAAACCCTTTGATAGTTACGAGGGTTGTGCTGTTTTAGCTGTGCTGCTGTTGATGTGACAGCCTTCAAGTCTTGGTCGACTGAATGTTTTTCAGCATAGTCATGGTTGATCTCATTGTATGGGAAAAACTGTTTCTTGTTTGACAATCTCATGGTAGCATATTGCCTGTATCATAGCATCCTAAGAAGCATGGACACGGGACACGGGTATGACACGCAGACCCGGTTCTAGGTTGGTTCAAAAGGTGCTACCGCACAGGGCCCCCAAGTTTAGAGGCCCCGCAGTCAACGGACCTCCCCTCTTCTCTCCTTTGCTGCCACACTTTCAGAGCAACCCCTTCCTCTTCTTCTCTTTCATTTTCTTGCTCGTTTCCTTCTCTCCATCTCAAGAGAATCACTCTCCTCTCTCGCTCCAAGTGGAGCGAAATGACTGTCGCTAAGGCCGTCACCGAGGACGAAATCTAGCTCCAGCGTCTGAGGCGGCGGAAGAGAACGGGGGCTCGCCTTCGGATCAGACCGTCTCGGTCCCCGTCTCGTCTTCAAATATGCTCATCATGTTCTTCAAGGTACCGACTTTTTTACCCATATCCATATCCTCTTCAATTTTAATCTTTTAGGGTTTTACTTTGTGTTAAAATTTGTGTATTTTGTAGTGAAGGCCAAAGGGAGTGATGGATGAATCCGCAGTAAGTAAAGTGTAGAAGGCTCTGGAGGTGATTCTCAGCTAGTACGGGCAAATATTTGTTTATTGGTTACAATTATTTAGTCTTTAACTCTTTATTTCTTCTTTCTCAACATTCAGTTGGAGGGATTAGTTGAAGGTGCAGATATCCGAGGGCTCTGCTAGTGTGGAGGTAAGAAATTTTTTGATTTGGAGTTTTGGCAAAGATTTAGTTTTGTTAGATTTTTATTTGTTTTGAATGTGAATTCTCTTTGAATACCATTTGTTGCACAAACAACAATCTAGTAGCAAGCTCAGATTTTTCATGTTCAGATTTTTCATGTTCACTCAAAACCTTCTGTTTTGATAAATGCAAGCTACTGGAGAAAATCTTTTATTTGGGTCCTCCTTTCTGAGTTTATAGGAATTTACTCAGGCAATAGGCATACATGTTCACCATCGTGCGTATATTAATATTAATGCAAAAATGATTATGATATGTAAAAAGGCAGTTAATAATCAGACATGAAATATGATTGAAATACCCATTGTCTTTATTTTTAATACCATTTTATGAGTTTCGCAAGCAAGTTACATATGATATCTTGAATTAAAAAGAATGTTATTATAATCCACACTTATAAATTTTGCTTTAGGGACTCAAATTACTGTTTATTGATATTTTTTATAAGTATATACAGAAAGGCCCCGTGTTCACTTTTCGCACAGGGACCCTTAAATGTCAGAACCGACCATGATGACACGGACGCAGATATGAGATATGATAATTTCTTAAAAAATAAGACACGGGGCACGATTACTTGACATTAGAATATGCATATAAATAATTATAATAGTGCATAAATATAAATGCATTGTCATATCTTTACATCCAACAGTTCATACACATAGTTCAATGTGTCTAACTTCTTATATTGAAATATATTTAAACCTATCATATTTTTATAAAAGTTAAAATTTTGATGGCATTTTTTTGTTTCATTAAAATAGTCTTTGATACATAAAGGAAAAGTAAATAAATATCTCAAATATGTAATGTGAACAAAGAAATGTAAAAGAACTGTAGAATATATGTTCAAGAAATCCCTGACTAGTGTCCTAAATTTAATATTCTATATATGATTGAGGAAAAGTTTGACAAGTGTCCGAAAGTGTCGGTGTCCAACACGGGTACGACTTCATAATAAAGTACCCATGCTACATAGATAGCATCTATAGGATTAGGGAAGATTGACATTGCATGGTTGAGTGCCAATTGGTCTCATTATTTGAGTTATTTATAAGTTAGGTTTATGCAGAAAAAAGCTGTTTTCTCATGGTTTCTTGTTATCTCAATGTGAGTGACACTTTCCACTGTTACACTTCAGACATCCCCTTCACCCAAGTTACAGATGATAAATAATCATGCTCCTTCTGTTGTTTCTTTGGTTCTAGCTCCCTCCATTAGTAAGTCTGTGGATCTAGGTCAGCGTAACATAGTTGCAAATATTTATTGTTATGGCGGGATCACGTGAACCTAATGCATGTTTGTTCGATTAGTATCTTTTGCGCTTTTTGACACATTATGACAGAATTTTGGATGTTTCTGTAATATTTAAATCAAGTTTACATAAAAAAGGATCACATATACCTTACCTTAGTTTCTCCAGCGCAAATACTTGGTTGTTGGTTTCTCAAGAGTTAGAGAACACATGTAAGATAAATGTTCTTATATGTTTGTATGTCCTTGTTTCTTTCTTTTTTTTTTTATATAGAACTAGCACCTCATTCATAAAAGGATAACAATAAAAAAAAAAGTAAAATTTGTTCTCCCACAGGTTCTTGTTGCTCATAAGGTTATTTGCTCCTTTCCAACACACCGCTTAATTTGTGGCCACCATTAGACAGCATCTTGTCAAGCAATATTTTTTAAAAGAACAGCCAGTTGGGAGTGTAACATATTTGGTTCTCCAAGTAAGGCATGAAGTGAGAGTTTTTGGATCTATTACTTTTGTTCCTTACAAGGTTGGTTGTTTCTTTTCAATATTGTTCCATGTGCGGCGATTATTCACTAATACCTTACAAATCCAAAAGAACCTTTCATCGCCAGTAGCCATTGTTATTATGCAATTATTATTCTACAAAAGCTCTAAAAGAGCTTTCAGTTTTCACATCATCAGTAGTATAATGCAGTCAGTGATTTACCCATGCAGCAATTTAGTACTTTCAAAGTAATGCAAGCTAATCAGTGATGCAGAGAGTTTGAAATCTAACCATGCAAATGATCTTCCAATGAACCCAACGGCATGTACTCATAAACAAGGAGGCGCTGATCTCCATCAGCACAGTAACCAATAAGATTAACAAGATTAGGATGGTGCAAGAGACTAAGCATGAGAACCTCCACGAGAAATTCCCTATTTCCTTGGAGTCCATTCCTGTCCAGTTGTTTCACAGCAACAACCTGCAAAAAGTCTCTATTCATGTCATTAAATTAAACAATTACTAGTTGTAAACAAGAATGCCACTATAGCACAATGGTAAAGCCCCTTTGCAAGGGGCAAGAGGTCTTATGTTCAATATGCACCAGCTTACAACCTGCACTTCAACAAAGAACTGTAAACCATAATTCAGCAGGTATATCAGACTATGAATATGCATATAAATTGCAAGTATTCGTACTGTTTCTTTACCAAGGATTTGGGAATGCGAGTAAGTCACTATTTTCAGTAGCATCGAGATATTTAAGGGGACAAAGAAAAGAAAAGAAAAGAATTTGTGACCTGTCCATTCTCCAAGCGACCTTTATATACACGGCCAAATCCACCTTCACCCAACAAGCATTCTGGTCTAAAGTTCTGGGTAGCAGCAGCAAGCTCACGGAAAGTGAAAGTTTGGGCTGCAATATGGGTGGGATTTCCCTCTTTTGTAACCACCACTTCCTTCTTGGATTCTGAACCACTTCGTGACTTTGACTTGTCTTGCGTAAGTAAACAATTCAGATTTCAGAACTATTGAGTAAGAAAATTGAAGCATAAAAGGTAAAGTAAGAGGAGCAAATAAAACTTTCTCCAATTCTTTAAAGATGATCTTTTCCCCCCTTATGAAAATCCAACTCTGGAACATTTACCTAATATCATCAGTAATAGAAGCCCACTGGGGCAAGTTATTGAGTTATAGGACCTCGACCATGACTGACAGCAAACTTCTGCTTTTTCATAAATATATTCTTAATGCAGCTGTTAACTTCGGGGAATGTGTTTCTGTTTGGCTCTTTGGCTTATGTTGTGTATACAGTATGAGTACAAATTCCTGAGACAAATCTCAGTATGGTTTATTTCTAGTATCTGGCAAAGCTTATTTAAGCAGGTGATAATATTGAGAAGTTGATCGGTGGGTTAATCCTCACATTTGTAAAATGGTGGAACTATAAGGTGCTTGAAATGTTATTGATATTGAAGGGAATGACGTAATAAATTAACCTTTTGGGTCAAGTGTAGCATTGACCTATTATCAAACGACTATATTAGAAAGCAGAATGACCGACTTTTACATGAATTTTCAAGTAGACAAGATTGGTCGAGCTGAGTTGGAGATAGGTTGCACGTCTTTATGGGTTGAACAAGAGTCAAGCTGGAGATGCCTCATTAGACATCTCCACAAATAGTGCACCGCTATAACACATGGTGATGGTATCAGAGGCAAAGTTCATAATGGCAATCTTGAATAGGTTAGGCATGGACTGGCACAATGGTGCATGCAGATCAGTAGTTCTATCTATGGTTAGTCTGCAAATGCGTTGTGATGATAAGTTTACTTTTCTCTGTGATTCTGGCTCATCATCAAGATACAAGCCAGGATGAAGATTGTCAGGTTGGTATCTTAAATCCCATCAAGCACCGAGCTTAGGAAATAGTAATATTAGGAGATAACATACGATATCTGATTGTTTCTGAGACCTAATGGATTAATTTTCCAGACGGAAAGTGAACTTGACAACTATTCTGTTGAATCTGACAACCAATCGAGAACGACCGATCTAATTGGCAAGGTCGGTGAAAATCAGGTGGAAGGTTTTCCGTTCGATAGAATGCTCCTTAATTTAAGAACCACCTTTCAATTCTCTTCCTTAGTTAAACACCAATTAAACTGGTATTAATCAGTTTCATATTAATAATAATAATACAATAATTATTTATTCAAGATAAATAATTCAACAATATTCCTGCAATAAGAACGTTAGTTCAAATATACACAATATGGAGTGAAGTATGCATAAAGCAAATCTCCTTAAGACTATTACGTCTCATGTTATTGTGCCTACGGAATAATAGATGCTGATCTTCCTAAGATACAACACTCTTTCATGATATTTGCAAAGCATAATGCAAATACTCGTATAGTCAAACCAAAAATTGATCTGTACCTTTCACTTGATTTGAAAAACAATTCGAACTAAGACAAAATTCTTAAAATAGATATTTCGCCTAAAAAAATGGAGGAACTATTCAGAGGGGAGAGGGTTGGAAAACTTTTCGAGTTGGCGAAAATGGAGTCGAATTCTGCTCTATTCATAGCAGAATTCAGATAGCAGTTTTGAGTGGTGGCAACGATTTAGCGCAACCGTTTAGGTGAAGTTACAACCGTTCTGTTAGAACGATCGCAACCATTCTCTCGGAACGGTTTGGATATGTTCGTTGCCCAACAAAATGGTTCGTACCGAATCGTTTTGCCCATTTGTACTTCTGAGATAGACATAACCTCCTTAAATGTTTAAGGCTCGCTTTCCAGCGCATATGCTATGAAGTCTGAACCAAAAAATTTGAGATTCTTGATCTCTGACTCCTTGGTTCAACTTCCGCATTAACTGTTGGTTCACTGGGTCCTTCGTCCCTGAACACTGTTTCATGTGTTCTTTTCTCAGAAATCTTGCCTTCTACCCGTTTGTACAGAAGACATCTTTAAAGAACACATCTCTTGATTCGATAATCATATTCACATGAATGTCCGGTATTTCTGATTTGTGTACTAAAAATCTATATGCACTGCTATTTAAGACATCCTATGAAAACGTAATCTATTATTTTTTATCCTAACTTAGTCTTCTTAGGTAGTGGCGCTGGCACTTTTGCAAGGTACCCCCACATTTTGAGGCATTGACAGAAAAGAGGTCTTTCATGCTATAACTAAAATGGTATAAGATCAAGTTTCTTGTGTGATACCCTATTTAGAATATGATTTATGGTTAACAGAGCTTCCTCCCCACAAATTCTGCGGTGCTCCAGAACTTACGAGTATGGAATTGACCATCTCTTTTAAAGTTCTGTTATTTCGTTCAACAATCCCATTTGGCTGAGTATATGATGCTGTAGTTTGGTGGATTATACCAAAATTAGCACATAACTCACTGAATTCATTTGATTCATATTCTCCACCTCGATCGGATTCTAGAATTTTAATATTCTTGTTGAGTTGATTCTCAACCTCGACTTTATATGTTATAAACATACTCATTGCCTCATCTTTACTATTGAGAAGATACACATAACATTATCTTGTACAGTTATCGATAAAAGTAATAAAATACTTTTTCTCGCCTCTTGTTGGCACAAATTTCAAGTTACACAAGCGCTATGAATTAACCCTAAAGGTTCAATATTTCAATCAATTAAGTGAAAAGAGTTTTCACGAACTTGGCATCAGCACATATCTCACACTTGCGAATTTCTTCCAAGTTGAGTTTAGAAATATATCCCAAATTAGACAAGTTCTGTAAAAACTTGTAATTTACATGCCTTAATCTAGCATGCCATAATATAGGAGACTCAAGCAAATAAACAAAAGACTTTCCTTTATTTATGATTTTGAGGTATAAATACACGGACCTTTTGTTCACAACAGTAACATTGGCCTGGAAAAGGCCATCAACAAGATAATCCTTATCACATACACCTCTCTTAGTAAGTACAAATTTATCATATTCAATCTAGCATGCCATAATATAGGAGACTCAAGCAAATAAACAAAAGACTTTCCTTTATTTATGATTTTGAGGTATAAATACACGGACCTTTTGTTCACAACAGTAACATTGGCCTTGAAAAGGCCATCAACAAGATAATCCTTACTCACATACACCTCTCTTAGTAAGTACAAATTTATCATATTCAAAAACCATTTTAAAGCCCTTCTTACTAAAGATTGATCTGAAAATCAAGTTCTTGTGAATATCTGAAACATACAGCACATCGTTCAGTGTGAGTTCCTTTCCAGAAGTCCACTTTAGTATGAGCTTGTCCTTTCCCTCAACCTTGGAGGCTGTCGAGATGCTCATGAACAGTTACTCATCATGCTCCAGTTTTTATATTTAGCAAATAATATTTTCTTGGAACAAATGTGCCGGGTAACCCCGTGCCTACCCACCAATCCTTATTGGTTGTCAGATTCATTTCTGACGCCACTGCTGATACCATTGGGGACGCATGGTCTCTCATATTTGCCTGTGGCTGGTTTGATTGTTATTCTTAGGATGATTGCGACATTCATTCGCCTTGTATCCTTCCTTGTTGCAGTTATAGCAAGTTCCCTTGAAGCGCTAGTTCTTACATTCTTGGTCCTTGCCTTTGTATCCCGGGGCAGTGTTCTTTCGCATCAAACCCTTGAAAGTAGATGCTTTCCCCTTTGAGTCTTCGATCACATTTGCCTTGGCGTCATAAGAATTCTTGTTACTCCTCTTCTCGGATTTTCAGTTGTCCTCCTCAATCCTAAGCCTCACAATGAAATCCTCCAACTTCAGCTCCTTGCATTTGTAGTTCAAGTAGTTCTTGAAATCAGTTCTTGAAATCTCTCCATACAGGTGGAAGTTTCTCCACGATTGTACCAACCTGAAAAGTTTCATGTAGAATCATACATTCAGCATTTATCTCGTGCATGATAAGTTGGAACTCTGCACTTAACTGATCACAATCTTGTTATCACTCAAGAAATCATCCTACAAAGAACTTCTTAGTCCAGTATCCTCGATTTTGTACTTCTTGTTTCTCTGTCGTTGGGATGAGACTGTAGACATTGTATAGAGAGTAATCCAGTCCATTTAGAATATAATTTCGGCAAAGAAAGTCACCTTGTGTCCATGCATCGATTGCAAGGACAGAGTCCCGATCAGTTTCGGGCTCTGGTGGATCTTCTTGCAGAACTTACCAGATACAGAGTTGTTAGATAAAAGAGTATCGTCTGTTGCCACCTCTTGAACTCTGTGCCATCAAATTTTTCTGGCTTCTCCAGTTTCAGATTAGGAGGAAGAACTGTATCATGGTTTGGATTGGCACATTTAGTGCTCCACTGATATTATCTTGATTAGTATCAGACAGTTTCTGCAATTCAAGCAGAGTAGGAGTTAGCAACTTCAATAATAATTGTTTTAAGATTGTTGAATCTGACAACCAATCAAGAATGACCGATCTAATTGGTCAGGTCGGTGAAAATTAGATGGGAGATTTTCCGTTCGATATAATATTTCTCAATTTAAGAACTACCTTTCAATTCTCTTCCTTAATTAAACATCAATTAGACTGGTATTAATCGGTCTCGTATTAATAATATTACAATAATTATTTATTCAAGATAAATAATTCAACAATATTCCTACAATAAGAATGTTAGTTCAAATATACAGAATATAGAGTGAGGTACGCATAAAGCAAATATCCTTAAGACTATTACGTCCCTCGTTACTGTGCCTACGGGATAATAGACGTTGATCTCCCAAGATGCAACACACCTTCATGATATTTGCAAAGCACAATGCAAATACCCGTACAGTCAAACCAAAAATTGTCCCGTACCTTTCACTTGATTTGAAGAACAATACTAAGGCAAAATTCTTGAAATAGATATTTTGCCTAAAAAATTGAAGAAACTATTCAAAGGGGAGAGAGTTGGAAAACTTTCCGAGTTGGTGAAAATGGAGTCGAATTTTACTCTATTTATAGCAGAATTCGGATAGCAATCACCCGTGTCGGCGTCGGGACAGACGGGCAGCAGCGGCGCACGTGGAGGCATGACTTCCCCCCAAACGCATGCGAAAACTCTAAGTACCCTAAATGCACGCCCTTAGCTCCTAACTTTTCATATTTAAACCATTCAACTTTCAACACCACTTCTAATTGTGAGACTAAAGAGTTTTAACTCTTTTTTGTCCCATTTAGCTATTAAATTATGCCAACTTCTGACTTGAATATCTCATTTATGTGAAAATGGAATTGAACATGTGAATATATTACATTCATCTCTAATAGAAGGAGAACACATTTCAACCATCTCCCGTGTGTTTCTAGCAAAAGATCACACCTAAAATTCAGCTCAAGTTTTCTCAAAATTCACTTGGTTTAATTCAAGTTTCCAACATATTCAAGTCCATATACCACCAACACTAACAATTCATACAAAATTTGGTCAATATCTTCTCAATTTAGAGCTGCCTAGCCTACACAGAGCAACCCAGCTGGGCACAAGATCGTTCATTTCCAATTCTTTTGCAGACAAGATGAAAATTTTCTACTGAAATTCTTAAATTCGAACAAGAAAAAGCGCCACAAAAGTATTTTTTTTAAAAAAAAAACAAAGAAATTACCAGAAGCGAGCCTGGTGAGCTGGTGAGGAGACGGGGCAACAGGCGCCTCCTTCTTCTTCAGATCCCCACCTCCTTGCTTGCTACTCACCTCGATTTTGCTCTGCTTCTTCTTCGACGATCCAAAGCAAGGGAAGCAATCCATCCCCAGAATTTTCTTACCAGACTGCCACTACCAGCAGATCGCAGCAGCAGCAGCTCCCTCTATTCATGGACGCGATCACTCGATCGACAGGAAAGGACAAAAAAACACAGAATTTTGAGAATTATAAGAGACAGCGCAGCAGAGGAGTGAGGGATAAAAAATAATTAATTAATTAAATAAGAAATAGGACAAGGGGTAGAGAGAGAAAGAGTTGGGGTTGGGGTTGGGATTGGGTTTTCTAGAGAGAGATACAAAGAGACGGAAGGAGATGACGAAATAATGTTTATCCTACTGCTAATTCTGTACTATAATACATTGTTATTACTGTTAGATTAATTTGTGAGGTTTGCACTCATAAATAGCTAGCGACACTCATTTGTCAATCTGATAGTTATACAGTTTAAGTACAATATTAATAATATAATTAGTAGTAATATTTATTGTATTATTAATTTTATATTGGCATTTTAAGGTTTACCTTCATAAATTGTTAGCCTGGCTCCTCGTCAATTAATAGTGTGTACAATCTAGTAAAATATTTGTCTCAAATATTTGGGGTAGGCTACATGAACGAAAAGAAAATTACGCTGGATCATGCACATAGATCATCTTTCTCCACTCATTCTTATAGAGCAGTATGTCTTCACTAAGACCTTTAGCCTCTATATCTTGCCGTATTACCTCCATTTATATTTTCTTCGGTCTTCCTTGAACTCTTTTAACTTGCCTTAATTTGATATGCTCTACTCGTCAGACTGACACATCTGTAGGTCTACGTCGCATAAGATAAGTGATACAATTAGTATTACTCTTAAAAAAGTTAGCTTACTGCTGTAAGAGTACAGTCAATGAGTCACTAAATTAGGAAATTCGAAAAAAAAAAAGTAGTAATAATCATGAGATCTAAGTTTACTGTAAAGAAGGGAAGAGTATATTTAAACAGTGAGACGCTATTTTGGATAGAAGAAATCCTCTTTAAAAATTTGACACCCGCCTTGACACATCCGTATTTTCAGAATTGCTGTTTGATATGATGAGCTCGAAATTTTTTTTATCATTATGCGGGCCTCTATATTTTGCTGACGTGATCAACAAAATCTAACTCTTAGATTTTCACCCGTATGTACAATAAATCTTAGGTGAAGAAGCGTGTGTGGGGCCAACTGTGCGCGTTTTTTTGAGTAAACAGTGTGCGTTGACAATTGTTTTTTTCTGCTGACTTTATTGGACGATCCAAACAGTCGGTATAATGTTAAAATAATAATAATAATAATAATAAATAATATAATAATAAGGCTATAAATAATGCTGTCTTTAATTGGAAGACAGCATTCTAGAAGCAGTATTTATCCTTTGATTGCCTTTTTCGTATTATTATTGGAGGGGAGAGATTAGTTCGGGAACTTTTGACTTTTGCGGATGTCTGAGGCAAATGTCAGTGGAAGGATGTGCAAATTAATGACTAGGTTTTTTTTCATATGACCCCTAACCTTTTGTTTATTTTTCAAAGAACCTCTAAAAATCTAATTATGGTCAAATAACCCTCAAAATATCCGAAATATTGTCCTTACATTATTCTCTTGGTCACTGCTTTCAGTTCATTTTCAGGGTATTTCAATTCCTTTACATAATTTTTTTAAGAGTTATTTGAAAACAAGCAAGTTCTCCTTCTTTCCATTCTTTGTTTTCTATGATTTATATAGGTAAACACGCGTAAATAACTTTATGTGCAATTTTTTCAATGACCCAACATAATAGAAACTGCAAAAAAACAGTTAAAATGAAAATAGTAGTCATTTTTAACATTGTTAGGAAATGACAACATATGAGCCTAGGCTACTCTTTGATTAAATTCGTTTTATAGATGTATAACTTAAAATAAAATTGATTAATCAGACATACACAATTCATTTTTCTGTCTATCGAAAAAGAGATTTTTCTCAACAGTGTAACGTTATTGACTGCTACTAGCAAAAATCACGTGGCAGAAGTAAGCTCAAAAGAATATTTGCTAACTAAAATTTTTATGAAAATTCTCATGAGCTACTTGTGCATTTTAACAGCTGAAATGATTCGCAAAAAAAAAAAAAAAAAAAATTCTTTCATTTTTATTTATTGCTTTTAATCTTTCACGTAAAGGGGTACCTTACTTTTGTCTTCATTCCAACCAATAAAATAATAGTTATATTGTGATTTATGAAAAATAATCTATGTACACCAACAACCCTAATCTTTACAAGACACCAACAATTCAAATAAAATAAACTAAAAAGGGAAAGAAAGAAAAAGGGATATGTTAGGTGACCTAAATGAGAATCTGAGTTCTCTCTTGAAATCAATTTAATATTTAAACAGTTTAGAGATTAGACCGAAATTTGTCGGCGATATTATACTTGGCTGAAGCTGCAGGGATTTTACCAATATTTTAGAATGAGGATGCAATTTTTGTTAGCAACAGTTTTTAATCATGAAGATTCCATTGAATATCTGAAATAATTATATTATGAACGACATTGTGTTTTTGATAATGCGTCTGCTTAGTTCCCATCTCTTTGTAAAGCCCACAATCAGCAGCCCATGGGCCTTACTGCAAAAGATCTCCAAATTGCAAAGTTAGCAGAGTCCTTACAATCCATTGTCAGCTATTAATGTTTTTATCATGCCACTAAGGCAGCAAGGCTTAACTCAAGTGATGAAGTGAGTGTTGGGAATCCACACAACAGAGAAGAGGGCCATCAGAGAAGAGTCAATCTAATCACACAATAATTAAATAAAGAAAAGAAAGAGAGAAGACAAGATTTAACGAGGTTCAACAGTTTGCCTACGTTCTCAGAGCAAGGGGAGAAAGTTTTTATTGAATCAATCAATTATATGTTACAAATATTGGGGACACTACCCCTCCTTATATAGCCAAAGGAATCTAAAAACACCTAATTCGGATCAGAAACGAATTCAGAATCAGATTTGAAAACTAGGCGCTGCAGCTCTATTAGTTGAGTAGTAAATAACCTAGTCGACTAATAACCCCGATTAGTCGATTAGAAATTTGGCCTAGTCGACTAATATGTAGTAAAACAGATTTTTCAATTATCTGTTTGTATCATTAGTCGACAAGATCATTGCCCTAGTCGACTAGCCTTACTTCCTCATATGCAATCCAACTTCGATAAGACCGACACGCTCTCGTATTCGACACCATCGATTGTATCGCTCTTTGGCTAAACTTAAACAGAGTTAAAAAAAAACTCTCTTAACAAGATTTTTACCCTCTCTCCCCACAATTCTCCACCTCTGTGAAGATTTCTCAAATCTGAGTCGAACACAACATAACAACCATGTCGACTCCAATTAGCCGCACCATTACGGTTGCCTACATACCCATTCCTAACGGGATCAAGTAACACGTAGTTCATCCAAACGAGCTCCAATGAGCATACACAACTGGAAAGATATGAAGTAATTTTTATAATGTGTAAACTTCACTCCCGAAATAACCTTGGTAAGCATATCAGCGGAATTCTCCTTCGTGTGAATTTTCTATAACTCGATGTCACCTTCACCAAGAATCTCTCAAACAAAGTGGAACCTGACATCAATATGCTTCATCCTTACATGACATACCTGGTTCTTTACCAAATAGATAACACTCATGCTATCACAATTGATCTTCAACAGATCTTGATCAATCCCTAAGTCGTCAAGCAACCCTTGAAGCCAAATTACCTCATTCATAGCCTCTGTCATGGCCATATACTCGGTCTCCGTAGTAGACAATGTGACAGTAGATTGTAGAGTAGAGCGCCAGCTGATCGGTGCCTGAGACAATGTAAACACATATCCTGTTGTGGACTGGCGTTTGTCGAGGTCTCCTGCGTAGTCAGAATTAACATATCTGATACACTCCTGCTTACTAGTAACATCCTTCTTGAATACCAAACAAATGTCTATGGTATCTTTAATGTACAGTAGAATCCACTTCACTGTCTCCCAATGACCCCTCCCGGAATCGTGCATATATATGCTAACCATTGAGACAGCTTGTGACAAGTTAGGCCTTGTACACACCATTGCATACATTAAACTACCAACTGCGCTAGCATAGGGCATATGAGTCATGTACTCACGCTCTTCAACAATAATATGAGACATAGTAGCTTTTAACTTGAAATGAGGGAGCCAATGGTGTACTTACAAATTTTATATCATCGTTGATGTTGAACATCTAAAGTACCTTCTTCAAATACCCCTTTTGTGTCAAGCTAACTTTGCCACTCTTTCAATCTCGCTCAATCTCCATGCCTAGCACCTTCTTTACTTCATCCAAATCCTTTATTTCGAATTTGGAAGACGAGTCTTTCTTCAATTTATCAAAGCAGATCTACTTTTAGAAACAATGAGCATATTATCCATATACAAGAGTAGATAGATGTAATCTCATTCAGGTAGCTTATTGTAACATACACATGGGTCATAATGGCTTCGTGTGTACCTCTTCCCTCTTATGAAACTATCGAAACGCCTGTACCACTGCCTTGGAGATTGCTTTATCCATACAATGATTTCTTCTGTTTGTATATCATATTCTCTTTTCCTGCAGTTTTGAACCCCGTCGGCTGAGACATGTAGATCTCCTCTTCAAGATCGCCATGGAGAAGGCGGTCTTTACATCGAGCTAATCAAGTTCCAACTTGTACTGTGCTAACAATGCTAACAAAATCGAATAGACGAGTGTTTTACAACAGGTGAGTATTTCTCATTGTAGTTAATGCCTTCTCATTGAGCGTAGCCTTTAGCTACCAATATAGCTTTGTAGCGTACAATATCACCATTTGAAGATTCCTGTTTTTTTAATACTCACTTACAACCTATCACCTTCTTTCCCTTGGGTAACTCTGACAGTTTTTAAGTATCATTATTGTGTAGAGAATTCTTCTCTTCCATCATGGCATCCTTTTACATCTTGGACTCTGAACTGATTTCAGCTTTCCTGTAAGTAGACGGGATTGCTTCCTCAACAACTGGAAGAGAATAGGCCATGATTATGTTAGTAGTGAGCCAACTGGGCTTATGTGAATTTCTCTTAGTTCTTCCAACATCAATGAATTATTGGACATTACCCATAGTCTGTCCTTGATCCTCATCATTATCAGCATCTTGTTCGGCTACCTGATCATCTCCTTGTGTCACTGAGGGTATAACCTGAAATCATACTGATCTTCTAGAGACGGTAAAGTAGCATCACTCTCCACCTACTGCAATATTCTTTTGGCCGTCTAACTCTCCACCTGCTGAGAGTTTGTAGGCTTCACCATTGAAGCCTTATCAAACGTGACATCTCTGCTCAAAATAATGTCCTTTGGATCTCAAATTTTGTAGCTTTTTACTCCTTTTTTGAATCATACGAACACATCTTTTCTCGCCCTTGGGTCCAACTGGTCTTCCTTGATATGATAGTAGGTCGGACACCCAAATACCCTCAGTGAATCATAATCCTGAACAATTTTTCCTGACCAACTTCTAGATGAGTTTTACCTCCTATTGCAGACGAAGCCAATCTGTTAACAAGATGGCAAGCATACACCAATGCCTCAGCCCAAAAAGATTTTGATATGCCGGTGTTGGATAACATGCAACGAACCTTTTCTAGCAAGGTCCTGTTCATTCTTTCAGCCACCCCGTTTTGTTGCAGTATTTCTCTTACTGTGAGGTGTCTTTCTATGCCCTCGTCACGACATAGCTGTAGGAAAGGATCGCTTGTATACTCTTTCCGTTGTCTGAACGGAGTACCTTGATCTTCCTTCCCGTATTCTTCTCCATGTTCTTCTTCCACTCCACAAACAATTTCAAGAATTCCCTTTTGTGCTTCATGGTTTATACCTAACATCGCCTAGAGTAATCATCTATAAAAGACACAAAGTATTGGTTACTCCAATAGATGCCATCTTGGTAGATCCCCAGACATCTGTGTGAACATAATTCAGAATCCTCTCGGTGCAACGAGTTACGGTGCCAAATCTCAACTTAGTCTTCTTTCTGATAATACAACGTTCACAAAATTTTAATTTGCAGGTACTGACACCTTTTAATAAATCTTACTTTGAAAGAGCTTGCAAAGACTTTTCTCTTGCATGTCCGAGCCTCATATGTCAGAATTTGCTGCAATCATTATCTGAATTTGTAGAAGTCGCCACTTGTCCTGTAACTGTACTACCCTTCAAGTAGTAAAGGTTACTGCATCGAACGCCCTTCAAAATAACTATCGAACCTTTAACCATCTTGAGAACTCCATCTCTAATAGATACTTTAAGACCCAATGCTTTCATGACAACAACAGAGATAAGATTCCTTTTCAGTTGAGGTACATACCTCACATACTTCAATTCCCGCACCATCCCATCAAACATCTTGACCAAGACAGTACTTATCCCTTTCATGTGACATGGACGATCATCACCCATGAGAACGGAACATCCATCTAGTTTCTCAAGACTAGTGTAATGTCCCCTAACTAATAATACTGTATTTCTATTTTATTAATTATAGTTAGATTTACCTATTGATTAATTTATTTTATACATGTGTAAAGATACATGTGCATACAAATTAAGTGTATATGTTTGATTTACATTTATACTAGTATATGTTTGTATTATATTTTATACATTAGTATTCGCATTACTATTATTATTATGTTATGGTGGTATTATTCCTATTTGATCTCCTTTTCAACCCATAATCCTATTATCCAATAAACCATAAACCATTTAACTCATACCCAAAATAAAAGGATAAAATAAATTAAATAAATTTAAACAAAAATATATATAGTAGAAAAAATAATAATAATAATTAATAAATAAATACACACACACATATATATTTGTTTATGCCAAACTTCGAACTCCGTTCCTTTGTAACAAATCCTAATACCTAAACCATGATGCCACATTGGCATGTGGTTAAAAAGGAGAGCTAAATTATTTTAAATAACCCAAAGTCAAAATTTAAAATTTAAATCTCTAACTGAAAGATCTCAAGAGATCTTTAGAGATCTCTTATCCTAACAACCTGGATTTTATCCTAACTAACTGATTCCTAAAAATCCTAATCTAGGGATTCTATCCTAATATATTACCGTAACTTTTATCCTGTTTCCTTACAACTGAAAAAAAAAGAGAGAGAGCGATACTTAGAAAGGAGTCTTAATCCATCATTCATCCTCATCCCTTCACCGTTCTGATTGTGATCGTGACGGAAGAACCGCTTGGAGGTTGAGGAGCAGTTGGAGATCGAGAAGCAGACGAAGGAGAAATCTATCCAAGTAGGTTTTAAACAATTTTATGAAGTTAGATTTTTATTTTAAAGCATCATGATTTAATTTGTTCCTATCTAGATTAAGTTGTTAAATTAGATTTAATAATCTATCAGGTTTAAGAATCCTCTTATAAAACGTAAACTCCCCTAAGATTAAATAATTAAATGAATTATAAATTGATGATATGCCATGCTTGAACTTCTCCTTGTAATGAATTTTAATCTTATCCAATATATATGCAAATAAAATAAATTGTATATATATATATATATATATATATATATATATATCCATAAAGTCTAAATTACCATGTTTAGATTTATTTTTCAGGAATCATTATTGTAACACTCTTATTTAATTAAAACCTAAATAAGTAATGATTTATTACCCCAATTAGATTATAGAAAATTTTAAGAAAATTCTGGAAAAAAAAAGGATAGAGAAAAAGAAATGAATTGGATTAAATAAGTTGCATATTAAATAAATCACCAAATAAATAAATTTTCTTTCACAAAGAATTTAGAACTTAACCCTAACAATCTAAATTAAATACGTATGGTAATGTATCAATGTATTATTTATGAAAAAAAAATTAGAAAGATTAGAATTTATATATATATATATATATATATGTATACATATATATATTGCCATGTATTTATGATTGTAAAAATAAATAAATAAAAATTATCAAAAAAAAAGAAAAAAGAGAACCACTGCTCTCGGCCAAAGGCCGAGAGCAGGGTTGCTGCACAGACCCAGCCGGGTCTGTGCAGCCAGGTCTGCACCCGACCCGGGTGCAGACCCGCACCCGTTGCAAGGCCCAGTGGCCTGGGCAGCCACTGGGCCGAGCCAATGTAAAAGAAAGAAAAAAAAAAACTGTTGGGCTGCTCTCGGCCAGGCCCGAGAGCAAGCCCTGGGCCTGGCTCCATGGGCCAGGCTCAGGTCCAGGCCAGAAAACAGAAAAAAAGGAAAAAAAAAGAAATAAACATAAAGCCCAGTTTCAGACGCCCAATTCATTTAATCCAACCCAATTAAAAAAAAAAAAACAGACCCGTTAAGTTTTGAAAAATAATTTTTTTAGCTAGATAAAAATTTGAAAAAAATAAATAAAAATAGTGATAAATATTTAGATAACTCCTACCATCTACAAAAAAAGTTTGGAGTAAATCCCAGCTCATATGGGACTGAACCATTACATTTAAAGTTGAAACCCGCTATTCTAATTTTAGACCCGTTAAGAAAATTACATGTTTAAGCCATTTAAACCACAAAGAAAAATCAGTAAATAAAATCTAGAAAAAATCAGAAAAATTCTAGAAAAATTCCTATAAAATCAGAAACTGAAATGTGACTCTGTAAAATTATTTTTATAGTCATGTCACTTAGAATGGCTCAAAATTAAAATATTTCTTATAATTATTATTTAAATTGAATGTAGATTAACGAGTTGATTTGCCACTTCTATATTCGTACCGTGACGATCTCAGGTGAGTGTTCTTTATTTTCTCATTGAGTGTTTCAGTATTATTTCATATGAGTGCTCCTTATTTGTTTATTGAGTATTTCGATACTATTGCATGTGAGTGCTTTTAACTTGTTTTAATAGACGTTATTTTATGTTTAAATAGTGTTCATATTTAATTACTGTTCATGCATGTCAATTATTATTCATGTTCACATACTAGATGCATAAGGAATAAACCCAAAAGATTATAATACTGATTCTGAATAAATATCATGTTCATTTAAGTAACGTGACTGATTATACATAATACAAACCTGATAAATATATTGTTCATGATACTGAAAGTTACTGGGAAAGTATCGTTGACCGTAACACTGTACAGTCCTATTGTTCATCGTATATACGGTTACTATTACTGTTACTGTTACTGATATTGTTTACCGTGTATACGATCATTGTTACTGTATTGTACTGTTATCGTCACCATGTCTTCCCAGTACTCTAGGTAATATGGACATTGACTGATTTAACTGAATTGAATAGATAATAAAGTAATTGAATAACTTACACTAGGATTGGAAAAATTGATGGAGGAGACAACGTCTGTATTTTGGGTGGACCTAGGATACAGGTTGCGCAGCCGAGATACGGTTCCAGTGCAGGGTTCCGGGGGATGACTGACATCCCGTATTGTTCATATTGTCATTGTTATTGACACATTGTTATTGTTATTGTTATTGACTACCTAGCGGTAGGACCTGGTTCAGCGCCAGGTGATTGGGCCGTGGTTCCGGGTATGTACGGAACCCACCTAAAGCATGGACAATGTCTTTTCCACTAATTTCAATAACTTAGGACCCTGATTGACACGTGTAATAGGCGTAGTATGGGATGCGTCTATTATAGGTGGCAATTGGTGTTCGCTGACATAATAAATAACAAACTGAAATCTCACATTGACATTGTAGACTGAACTTGATATACTGATGATTGTAAACATCTAATAATACCAACGAACTGACTGTACACTTGACACCCGATTGGACATCTGATTTTGTATTGATTGGCTTTGTTATTTTCTATCCATATTTCATATGTTACTTCTGTTTTATTCCATCATATGTGTTTCCTAGTTTGCTCACATTTATATTCGCATGTATTTCCCTTTTTCTCTTATACATTCACTAGGAGTTCTGACTCCCTGGATCTGCATATCCAGATCCAGAGCTATTTATTATTGATCAGGTATTTGGAGAGGATCATATTTACCTTGAGGAGCTGGAGTCTCTCCCTTTTGATTATCGGTATTCCTACTCTTCTATTCATATATCGCATCCTGTCACATTCCTTATTCTTACTCATATGCTATCATTGTGTTAGACTTTATATGTATTACTGCAGTGATTTTGATTTATGGTAGAGATTTATAACTTGTTCAGGTTACTTTAGGCTTAGCGTGTATACGTGGGGTATTTTTCTTGCGTATATACGTCGCCGACTCTCGTCGCGACTCCGTTTTCACGTATTTTGGAAAGCGGGGCGTGACAGGTTTTTCTTTGGTATCAGAGCCAGGTTTCGACATAAAATGGACTTGATTCTTACCGATAACTTGAACGAGCTATAATTACACTGCAATATACATATAGGGTTCACAAGATGATATTGAGTCCACTTGAGAATTGGTTGTCCTCCCTTTGGTATCCATCCCTTGATCTTTTGATATCCCTTAATTCACATCCCTCCTTTAGAGTAATCTTGCTTCCATCTTGATTCTCATTTTACTTATCGATTCTATTTTCTGATCTTATTTCTTAGAATTGGCCATTTCATTCTAAAACTGGTAGCAGAGATCAGAGCGCGCAGCGGAATCGCGGTGTCCCAGCAAGGCGACATGGAAGCTTAATTATTTTTCCTGTATTTTGACTCTTTTATCATTCCATACTTTATTGAAATTTCGAGGAAGAAATTTTTATAAGGTGGGTAGAATGTAATGTCCCTAAATAATAATACTGTATTTCTATTTTATTAATTATAGTTAGATTTACCTATTGATTAACTTATTTTATACATGTGTAAAGATACATGTGCATACAAATTAAGTGTATATGTTTGATTTACATTTATACTAGTATATGTTTGTATTATATTTTATACATTAGTATTCGCATTACTATTATTATTATGTTATGGTGGTATTATTCCTATTTGATCTCCTTTTCAACCCATAATCCTATTATCCAATAAACCATAAACCATTTAACTCATACCCAAAATAAAAGGATAAAATAAATAAAATTTAAACAAAAATATATATAGTAGAATAATAATAATAATAATAAATAAATAAATAAATACATATATGCCAAGCTTCAAACTCCGTTCCTTTGTAACAAATCCTAATACCTAAACCATGATGCCATATTGGCGTGTGGTTAAAAAGGAGAGCTAAATTATTTTAAATAACCCAAAGTCAAATTTAAAATTTAAATCTCTAACTGAAAGATCTCAAGAGATCTTTAGAGATCTCTTATCCTAACAACCTGGATTTTATCCTAACTAACTGATTCCTAAAAATCCTAATCTAGGGATTCTATCCTAATATATTACCGTAACTTTTATCCTGTTTCCTTACAACTGAAAAAAAAAAGAGATAAAGAGCGATACTTAGAAAGGAGTCTTAATCCATCATTCATTCTCATCCCTTCAGCGTTCTGATTTTGATCGTGACGGAAGAACCGCTTGGAGGTTGAGGAGCAGTTGGAGATCGAGAAGCAGACGAAGGAGAAATCTATCCAAGTAGGTTTTAAACAATTTTATGAAGTTAGATTTTTATTTTAAAGCATCATGATTTAATTTGTTCCTATCTAGATTAAGTTGTTAAATTAGATTTAATAATCTATCAGGTTTAAGAATCCTCTTATAAAACATAAACTCCCCTAAGATTAAATAATTAAATGAATTATAAATTGATGATATGCCATGCTTGAACTTCTCCTTGTAATGAATTTTAATCTTATCCAATATATATGCAAATAAAATAAATTGTATATAATATATATATATATATATATATATATATATATATATATATATATCCATAAAGTCTAAATTACCATGTTTAGATTTATTTTTCAGGAATCATTATTGTAACACCCTTGTTTAATTAAAACCTAAATAAGTAATGATTTATTACCCCAATTAGATTATAGAAAATTTTAAGAAAATTCTGGAAAAAAAAAGAGAGAAAAAAGAAATGAATTGGATTAAATAAGTTGCATATTAAATAAATCACCAAATAAATAAATTTTCTTTCACAAAGAAATTTAGAACTTAACCCTAACAATCTAAATTAAATACGTATGGTAATGTATCAATGTATTATTTATGGGAAATTTTTTTTAGAAAGATTAGAATTTATATATATATATATATATATATATGTATACATATATATTGCCATGTATTTATGATTGTAAAAATAAATTAAAAAAATTATCAAAAAAGAAAAAGAAAAAAGAGAACCACTGCTCTCGACCAAAGACCGAGAGCAGGGCTGCTGCACAGACCCAGCCGGGTCTGTGCAGCCGGGTCTGCACCCGACCCGGGTGCAGACCCGCACCCGGTTGCCAGGCCCAGTGGCCTGGGCAGCCACTAGGCCGAGCCAATGTAAAAGAAAGAAAAAAAAAACTGTTGGGCTGCTCTCGGCCAGGCCCGAGAGCAAGCCCTGGGCCTGGCTCCATGGGCCAGGCTCAGGTCCAGGCCAGAAAACAGAAAAAAAGAAAAAAAGGAAATAACATAAAGCCCAGTTTTAGAGGCCCAATTCATTTAATCCAACCCAATTAAAAAAAAAAACATACCCGTTAAGTTTTGAAAAACAATTTTTTAGCTAGATAAAAATTTGAAAAAAATAAATAAAAATAGTGATAAATATCTAGATAACTCATACCATCTACAGAAAAAGTTTGGAGTAAATCCCAGCTCATATGAGACTGAACCATTACATTTAAAGTTGAAACCCGCTATTCTAATTTCAGACCCGTTAAGAAAATTACATGTTTAAGCCATTTAAACCACAAAAAAAAAATCAGTAAATAAAATCTAGAAAAAATCAGAAAAATTCCAGAAAATTCCTATAAAATCAGAAACTGAAATGTGACTCTGTAAAATTATTTTTATAGTCATGTCACTTAGAATGGCTCAAAATTAAAATATTTCTTATAATTATTATTTAAATTGAATGTACATTAACGAGTTGATTTGCCACTTCTATATTCGGACCGTGACGATCTCAGGTGAGTGTTCTTTATTTTCTCATTGAGTGTTTCAGTATTATTTCATATGAGTGCTCCTTATTTATTTATTGAGTATTTCGATACTATTGCATGTGAGTGCTTTTAACTTGTTTTAATAGACGTTATTTTATGTTTAAATAGTGTTCATATTTAATTACTGTTCATGCATGTCAATTATTATTCATGTTCACATACTAGATGCATAAGGAATAAACCCAAAAGATTATAATACTGATTCTGAATAAATATCATGTTCATTTAAGTAACGTGACTGATTATACATAATACCTACCTGATAAATATATCGTTCATGATACTGGAAGTTACTGGGAAAGTATCGTTGACCGTAACACTGTACAGTCCTATTGTTCATCGTATATACGGTTACTATTACTGTTACTGTTACTGATATTGTTTACCGTGTATACGATCATTGTTACTGTATTGTACTGTTATCGTCACCATGTCTTCCCAGTACTCTAGGTAATATGGACATTGACTGATTTAACTGAATTGAATAGATAATAAAGTAATTGAACAACTTACACTGGGATTGGGAAAATTGATGGAGGAGACAACGTCTGTATTTTGGGTGGACCTAGGATACAGGTTGCGCAGCCGAGATACGGTTCCACTGCAGGGTTCCGGGGGATGACTGACATCCCGTATTGTTCATATTGTCATTGTTATTGACACATTGTTATTGTTATTGTTATTGACTACCTAGCGGTAGGACCTGGTTCAGCGCCAGGTGATTGGGCCATGGTTCCGGGTATGTACGGAACCCACCTAAAGCATGGACAATGTCTCTTCCACTAATTTCAATAACTTAGGACCCTGGTTGACACGTGTAATAGGCGTAGTATGGGATGCGTCTATTACAGGTGGCAATTGTGTTCGCTGACATAATAAATAACAAACTGAAATCTCACATTGACATTGTAGACTGAACTTGATATACTGATGATTGTAAACATCTAATAATACCAACAACTGACTGTACACCTGACACCCGATTGGACATCTGATTTTGTATTGATTGGCTTTGTTATTTTCTATCCATATTTCATATGTTACTTCTGTTTTATTCCATCATATGTGTTTCCTAGTTTGCTCACATTTATATTCACATGTATTTCCCTTTTTCTCTTATACATTCACTAGGAGTTCTGACTCCCTGGATCTGCATATCCAGATCCAGGGCTATTTATTGTTGATCAGGTATTTGGAGAGGATCATATTTACCTTGAGGAGCTGGAGTCTCTCCCTTTTGATTATCGGTATTCCTACTCTTCTATTCATATATCGCATCCTGTCACATTCCTTATTCTTACTCATATGCTATCATTGTGTTAGACTTTATATGTATTATTGCAGTGATTTTGATTTATGGTAGAGATTTATAACTTGTTCAGGTTACTTTAGGCTTAGCGTGTATACATGGGGTATTTCCTTGCGTATATACGTCGCCGACTCTCGTCGCGACTCCGTTTCCACGTATTTTGGAAAGCGGGGCGTGACAACTAGAAAACCAATCTCTGTTGGGACACACATGGTAGGTAGCTCCTGTATCGACCATCCACTCAGAATCACCTGAGTAACCTATGGTAGGAGTAGTGACTGAGAATGAAAATACCGATGAGTCTGAATCCGATCCACTTGCTTGTGAAATACCAGCTTGTGTACTGATCACCTGTGCGAGATTTGCCTTCGTCTTTGACTCCTTCTTCTTATCTTTAACCGTTGGACAATCAACCTTCTAGTGCCCTAACTCTTTGTAGAAGGCATACTAGTTCTTCTTCAGATCTCTGAACCCTGGTCTGGATGTTCATCTCCCGTGAACGCCTTTGCGCTTCTGACTGGAACCCCTGCCTCTTACCACTAATGCCTCTGCTGATGTACTACTGAAAGAAGATTGCTTATCCTTCCTTCAACTTCATAATTTATAAGAGCAGCCAAAACATCATTATAGTTAAGTGATTATTTTCCATTAATCAAGGTGAGGACGAAGGTCTCATACTCTTCATCAAGAAGAGAATCCAAAGAATTAACGCTTTATCCTCTTCTTCGATCCCCACATCCATATTAACCAAACCTATAAGAGGCTTTGTATAGTTGTTCATATGCTCAGCAATAGAGAGTCCCTTTTTCAACTGGAAGCGATAAAGCCTCCTCTTTAGAAGCAGTCGAGACTTGATACTCTTTGTCAGATATTTCTTCTCGAGAATCTCCCACATCTTCATTGCAGACGTCTCATATTGCACATGATACTTGTAACACCCCGCTCCCGGAATACGTACTTAGTTGCGTATTCAGATTTCTTGATCGTATTTTTTTGATTTATTTTTTATTTGTTTATATTATGAATTATTTATATGATCGTTTTACCTTGGATCTGGATTCGTGGACTCGGATTCAGCTCTAGTCTGAACCGGGTACTCGATCTCAGGTTATTACTCGATTTAGTCTTTTTGGTATTCAGATTTGACCGATTTCAGTTTCAAACATCATTTTCCAATATTTTAGATTTTTCATGATTTTCTGAAATTTTTCAGAATTAAATTGAAAATCTTCAAAACCGGGGTCGACCAATTCTGCTGCTCGATTCTCGGATTTTTAATTTACAAACGGAGTAGAATTTCTAAAAATGGCTTTCACATCATTTCTTAAAATCATATTTTCTATGTAAATACTTTTTCTGAGATTTTTCAGAATTTATCAAAATCCGGCCATCCCGGTGTAGACCGATATTGACGGTTGACTTTAGAATTTTTATTTTGAAAATGGGATTGCATTTCTAAAAACCGATTTCACTAAAAATCTTTAAATAATATTTATTATTTTTGAGAATTTTTGGGAAGCTTTCCAAGCTGCTTATTTTTTGGACTTTTTCCGAGTTTTCGGTGTTTTCCCAGATACCGGAATTTTATCCAGATATTCTACTTTTCTCTTTTTTTCATTTTTCTCTCTCCTTTCTCAGACACTCAGATCTGATTTTTAATGCGAAGATTCGCATCCATTCTGCATTAAATGCACTTCAGATCAACTCTGATAAGTCATTATGACTTTCTCTCTCCTCTGTTAAACGCGACTTTCGCGTTTTCTGCTGGAAGCGGCTTTAATTTCTGCGTTATGCTCTCTTTGGCCTAGACGCAAGTTTGTGAGATGCGTTTGGGAGTTGGAGACGCAAGTCTCATTAATTGGAATGGCAAACTTGTTATAATCTTAAACTTTCCCTTTATATATAACACCCCCACTCCTTCTCTCTCTTTCATTTTTTCTCTTCTTTCTTCTCCAACAGCAGCCAACAACAAGCAACCAGCAGCCCAAGCTAGCCGTGCCCTTCCTTTGGCCGGCCACCCTCCATCTCCACCACCAATTCCTCCACCATTCTCCCCTCCATCTCCTCCTCCATTTCCAACAACAACACCTCCACACCACCTTCTTCTTCCTCATTTCCATCAAGAAACTCCAAGGAAACCCACTTCCACCACCAACTTTCCCACCTTCCCCACCACTACCTATACCACCTTGGCCACCACGAACCACGCCATTTTTCTCTCCTCGGAATACTCTTTCTAACGAGGTATAGCTTCGTTCTCCGAAGCCTCGTTTTCAAAACTCTATTTTCACCATTTCAACTAGAGTTGCACCACCATTGCTTGGGCTTGGGGCTTTGGCCACCCATCTCCGGCCACTTCCGGCCGTCTCCGACCACCTCCGGCCGCCGCCGACGACCTGACCGACCATCCCCCCTTCCATTCTTCTCTCTTTTCTTTCCTTTCCTTCTTTCTTTTCTTCCCTTCTTTCTTCCCTTCTCTTTTCCTTCTTTTTCTTCCTCTCCTTTAATTCCAAACCTGTGTCCCTCTCTCCTCTTTTCCCTTGCGTCTCCCACTTCTCCCTCATTTCTTGCGTCTCCCTTTTTTTTTCCTGTCTCCCCCTTTCTCTTGTTGTGTGATTACTAGACGCAGATTTTACCCTCTGCGTCCGAGTGATTATTTAACGCGATCCTCGCGTTCTTGTGTTAACACGACGCGGAGCTCATACCCGCATCTGTGTTCTTCTCGTCCCTAGCTTTAACGCGGGTCTCGAACCCCGCGTTTGGGGCCTCTGCGCGACGCGAATTCCGCGTCTGCGACTCCCGCATCTCCATTCTCTCTCCTCCTTTATATTTGAACGCGTTTACGCGTTGATTTCCTGGATTCCGGACATCAGGAATTTCACGGTGTTTTCTAAGTTCTAGGCGAGTGTTCTCGCTTTCCCATTAGACTTTCCCGCATCGTCGGGTTGACTTGCATAATATCATGTATTTATATCGGTATCATTTAGCAACTGCCATGTTATTTTGTATTACATACAATGACTTGAATCATGTGCCTGTTATCCTGTATTATATATACAGTGACCCGAATCTATAGTATTCATGTACTCCTGAATTCCTGATCATGTCCTGATCCTTTTATTCCTGTGAATTGCTAACTGCATAATTGTAATAAGACAACTTGCACCCGGTTTGGGGAAAACTGATGGGCCCTGATTAATCATGTTTATGGTGGTCTTATCGAGTCACGCGTGGCCACATACTTGAAGGATCACCTGGTGGCCACCAGGGATTCCGTGGGGTGTGCTGGCACCCCTACTCCTGTTTATTCCTGCCGGGTATGCATATCAAATTCAATCTCTATTCCAGTTCTTTTTATATGATATCATGCGTGGATGTTTGTATGGGATATTGCAGTGATTATTGATTGATTTTGGTTTGGATTTATAGCTTGTTCAGGTTACTTTAGGCTTAGCGTGTATACGTGGGGTATTTTTCTCGCGTATATACGTCGCCGACTCTCGTCGCGACTCCGTTTCCACGTATTTTTGGGAAGCGGGGCGTGACAGAGGCAGACCGCCGGCGGCCTTGCCGCCGGTGAGCTGGTGCTCCCTGGTGGCCAGCGTGCCACCAGGCACCGCCCCCTCTTCTCCTTCTTCTTCTTTCCTTCTCTTCTTTTTCTTTTTCTTTTTCTTCTTCTTTTCCTGTCTTCTTCTCCTTCTTTTCTTCCTTTTCTTTTTCTTCTTCTTCTTCTTCTTCTTCTCTCTCTCTCTCTCTCCATCTCTTTCTCTCCCACTCTCTCTCTCTCGTTCTATGGGTATCGCCGCCGGTGGGGCAGAGCCGCCGCCGTCGGGGCTGGTCGCCGCCAGCCCCTGCCCCTGCCTCCTCCTCCTCTCTCTCTCTCTCTCCCCCAATGGGTATGAACCCAATTACCCATTAAATTCAACCCGTTAGCCTAACCTAATAACCCATTTACCATTATACTTAAGTTATGGGTTTGGGTTATCAGATCCAAACCCGACTCGTTATCTTACCCAACACGCATCCAAAATCATATAAGGTAAAATTACAAAAAATCTCCTGTTAATTTATAACATTTACATTTATATATATATATATTACATATTTAACCCTCTTTATATGGTTTCTAGTGTTCGGGCGATATCTGGAGCATCCGGTGTCCGATCTGGACGATTCTGAAACCGTTGCGATCGTGTAAAAGAGAGCTACCTTCCCATAGCTAATTTGTGAGTGTTTTTCTTTTATAATTATAGTTATCCTGTTTAATTAAATTGATCGTAATTATCAGAATATTATTGTAAATAGAATTAAATATAATTCTTGCTTTATTATAAAACATAGATGACTTGTCTAAATATCAGGATTCACACGTTAATAATTTTACTAAGTAAATTAACTAATAAATTGATAACTAAAATAGAGTTATGTAATAATTTTATGATCTTGATCATATTAATCATCTTGTAATATTTATTACTACTCGATTATATAGTATAATCACCGTTACCTGACTCACACTAGACACCGTTACTACATGCACCCTACTCGAACATTCTAGTATATTGGATATTGTATTTCTATATACCCATTACCAGATATTGTTATTCACAGATATTGATACACCGACACGATTATTGCATGTGATTGAATTACTGCTACACGGATGCTCTGTACACTATTATTTCTTATTCATATCCCACTGGTACATGGATATACCAATTCACGGAATACCGTCATTACATATATTGTTATCATCGTTACATGGATGCTCGGTACACAGTTATATCATGTTTACACATCACTGTTACACATGCATGTATTGTTTCTATTCTTGTCATATGGATCACCGTTCATATTGCATGTATATTCATGTATTCCTGTTGCATGATTGTTTTTACTGATATTCCCGTTACTGGATACGTGAGCTGTTGATATGCGATGTGTGAAACTAAGTGCCATGTGGATCCAAGCCACGGGGGCCACCTCTAGAATCCCACATCTATTGTTTTTCGTTTCCCGTTATCTTGTGATATGCTATCAACCGAGCTCAGGTCCTGTTATCATGTTACATGTACCATGCACTATACTTGTTCTTGCTATGAAGTGTACTTTAAATATAATGAATATAACTTGAGGATGGGGGAGACTTGACGGTTGTACGCGTCGGAAAAGGAGGATTCGATTGCAAAATTCTTTTGATTGGATAGAAGATTACAACAGATCAGTATTCCGATTACAAGGGAGGGAGGATGTTGAGTCTTGAATCCTCCCTTTGTTTAAGGCTGGGTTCTTCAAGTGGCGGTGGAGAGTGAATCTTGTTCTCCATTGACCGGATGAACGTTGAGATCTTCCGGGGCTCTTCTCTTCGGGTGGTTGACGGAGTAACACAGCTCTGTCGACCAAAACTCTCAAAGAGATTGTCGGCAAAGACTAACTTGAGCACAGCAAGTTAGCTGAAAAGTTGGGCTCTCTTTCTCTGTCTCTCCTCTCTAATCGACCGACCGTGTGTCTCTCTCCTCGTCCCCTCATAGCGGCGGGGCTATTTATAGAGGTTTCAGGGGTGAACGTGCCCCCTAAAAACACTCCACAATGAGGGGTTAACTTCCCCGTTATGTGGGCGGTGACTGGCCCCATAACCCGGACAGTTATAACCGAGGCGCGGGTTTCGACCCTCGCGCCTTGATACTGAGACGCGGGTGTCGAGCCTCGCGCCTTGATGCTGAGACGCGGGTGTCGAGCCTCGCGCCTTGATGCTGAGACACGGATTTGGACCCTCGCGTCTTGGTGCCACGGTGCTGGCTGAGACGCGGGTTCAGACCCTCGCGCCTTGGTGCTGAGACGCGGGTTCGGACCCTCGCGCCTTGGTGCCACGGTGCTGGCTGAGATGCGGGTTCGGACCCTCGCGCCTTGGTGCTGAGACGCGGCCACTATTAGCCTTGCGTCTAGAACTTGGCATTCTGTTTTTTAATGGCTTGTCTTTTAGTGATTTTTAGACAGCCTACAGAACCCCCTCCAAAGTTTTCGACATTCCGCAGTTAAGTGGGACGGATTTCGAAATACTTTGGACTCTAGCTGAGCGTACCCTTGTGACTGGACTGTCAATGCTTCGGGTTTGATCTTATCTGGAGTATGGTCTTCATGAGTGTACTATGGAACTCTTTGAAGCCACCAAAGTTGATCGTGTTGAGTGTCTAGATGCACAGTCTAAACCTCCCCGATTGCTTTGAGTCTGTCGTGGGTGCACTTTAAGCCAGGAGTGGACGGTCGTCTGCTTGTGCCAGTGTACTGTTGAACCGATTTGTAGAAGTAAGGACTGAACGCCAGTTCGCAGAGATAGTACTGCTTTAAAGATGCGACTTTCATAGGGTGCATCTTTTGGAATGAAAACGCGACTGTTATTCCATAAGGCAGACGCGATTTTTGTCTGGGTTGGAGGGATGCGAACTTCGGAGAGACGCATCTTTTGGAGTAAAGACGCGACTTTCTGGACGCAACTATGGCCGTGCTTAGGGGGTGCGTCCATTAAAGAGGCGCGACTGTTGGGTGCGAATCCGTGCCATGCCATGAGTGCACTGCCACGTGTCCTGTGGAGCCGACGGGACACCTTCTTTTTGGCGTGCGAACTTCACGCTGCATTAAATGCACTGTCCACGCGTCAGGCGGTGATTCGGCGTCGAGCCAAGCGTCGCGTATCTTTGCGAATCGCCGTGCCTATAAATGGCAACAGTCATTGAGAGAGTCATTATTAATCTCTCTTTCGTCTTCGCTTGCATCTGTTAGGGTTTTGAGAAATGAGCTCTCTTTGTTCTCTTCTTCTTCATCTAACATTGGATTCTTGATTAGCAATGGCACCCAAGGCCAAGCAAACTGCCTCATCTTCAAAGGCGGTCGCCACTGAGACTCAAAGGGGCGGTTCCTCCATGCAGGAAGCCCCTATCTCAGGTATAACGCCCATCAGGCTTAATTTTCGCCATTTAGAAGGGTTTATGGAGTTCTTATAACTCTAAAAATCCCCTTTTTTGAAGAAGAACTGCCAACGCGGATTCGAAACCGTGTTGGATTCTTAGACGCGGTCAAGGCGCGGGTTTGATGACCCTGCTGCTTTTATCTGCTTGAGTATGCGTCTGCTTGCTGAACACAGGGCCCCAGTAAGCCTTGCGTTTCGGACCCATCACTTAGAATGTTTCTAATTGTGAAAGATTCGGACGCAGACTTGATTCTTGCATTTTGTGACATCAGACGCTGATTTTCATGAATCTTGTGCCTGAGTCCAAGTACTTAGAGATTTTTCATAAGTCTTGGATTTTCAAAACGCGGACTCCATGCTGGCCTCACGGTTCTCAGGTCCGGACGCGGATTTTGACAATTTCTGCGTCTGGAATCTCTTCTGCGTCTTAATTATAGACACTTAATCGTTTTCGTTTTAGATTTCTGATCAAGTGTCATTTTCTTATGCAGTGCGATATTCCTCCAATCCACTCTCCAAAAGTGCCACTTCGGGCACGTAGGTGGTGTTGACCGCGATTTAACCTTCATGCTGCAAAGGACTGCTTCCGTGACTGCTGACAGGTCGAAGGAGCGAAGGGAGAGGCTCTCCAATGTTGACCTGGCGACCCTTCGGGAGCTCATGACTGACGCGGCATTTACAACGAATTCTCGCGTTCCGATGAAGAAACCTGCCTTCTTCTTCGGAGACAACATCAGCGAGGGTGGCTATACCTTGCATGACGGAGATTATAAATGGCTTCGTCAGATAGAGGGTAGAAGGTTCTTTCTTCCGAACATGGAGAGAATGTACCCACTATCTTATCTACAGCATATGTCTGTCCCTCGGCCAATGGTGTGGGAGATTACCCGACCTGTCCCCGAAGTTTCTCTCGACACCCTGGGCTCCAGGAAGGTATATAATGCTGGTCATGAGAAGGAGGCTTTCGGCCTATTTTTCGGGCTGCTCAGGTCCGATCACCCAGTAGGAGAAACTCCTAAACTCGGCACCACCTTCATTAATGTATTCATGAAAGCGGGGGTGACTTTCCGGTCGATTTCCGTCCGCTTGGGTGGATTCATTCCACTGACAAGTACTGGTGGGGCAAGATGGTGAGCTTCGTCCTTGCCGATCTTGGAGGTCTGTTGGAGAATGTGGAATTGTACCAAGCGGTCAGGGCCGTACAGTATGGCATTCCACCAAGTTCTCAAAATTTCTTTGGGATCCTGGAGCGTTACAATCCTCTGACGGGGACATTTTTTACTCCGGTCGGAGAGATGGGTCTTGCCCTGCATGAGTTGCACGAAGTCTCGGGGCTGGTAATGGGGGATACTCCCTATGAGGAATACGTCCCGACCTCTGAGGAGCTTCACCTCTTGAAGAAAGAGTTTCCTCGGGTGTACGAGACTTATTGGGAGGTGTTATGTCACTTCCACATTTGCGGCCAGATAACTTCTTGGAGGACGAGGGGAGTTAAGCAGCTGTCTTGGGCAAGCTACCTGTTTAATGGTGTCAATCAGAAGGACCAACCAGTGACCTGACTGGCTCCCAGCTCCGACGAAGAGATTGCCGACAGGATCAAGGCTTCTGTAGACTCCTACACCACAGAGTTGAACGAGGATACTTTCAAACCTGATACGGTTTTTGAAAGTTTCCACCACCAAGCCCGGACCCCTATCTCCAATCGGACACTGTTAGCGGGCTTCTTAATGTTGTGGTTGAAGCGCTGTGTGGTGCCGACACTGCCACATGAAGTAATCGTTGCTGATGTGGTGTATCCGGCGGTGCTCTTGGCTTATGGTAAGTCCATAGCCCTCCTCCCGCCCATGGCGGCCGGTATTCAAAGTGGGTTGCGGGCCTTAGCTCAGAGTCTATGCAGGGTAGAGAAGGTTGTAGACTCCCAGGGTGAGCCGATTGTTGACTCAGAGGGGAGGCCGATAGTAAAGCGTCCCAACCCTCGGGTCGAGCTTCCCTACACGTACCTAATGGCTTGGTACGTTATGCACTGTCCCTCTCTGATGACGCCGGTGTCTTGGTGTGAGGGATTTATCCCTTTCGTACAGCTGTTGGAGAGTTCAAGCTGGTGTAATACTTATATGTACTACATTCGGAAGTGCATTCTAGCTGCTTCGAACTACCAGCTCAATCGCTGCTTTCCCGAGATTACTGGTGCATCTTATGGGGACCAATTTGCCGACTTGGTGGTCTAGATAACTTCACGAGGCTGTCGTCGGGAGTTTTCTAGTGGTTGATCAATATTCGGCCTGGGTATGTGCTTTTTCGGCAAGGGAATTCGTGCACAATCGAGCCGTACATGCCGAATCGCTTCGCCCGACAGTTCGGCTATGATCAGTTATATGTCGGCAACCCCAATGCTCATCTCGCCTTTAGCGGAAATTTGTTTGAAGGTGCTCGGGCTTGGTATTATAGCGTGGCTGAAGGGACGGAAGCGCTTTTCGTCTGCCTCCCAAGGGACCGAAAGGCTGTACAAGCCTTAGCTTCTGCACCTGGTACTTCCAAGCCAACCAAATGCCTGACTTCTCACCAGAGTACTCATGCATTGAGAGTATCAATGCCTCTTATGAAGCAAAGTCGGCGTCCAAAAAGCGCTCGCGAGGTGTCGATGAATATCGGGCGGCTCAAAGGAGGTCAGAAGGGTGTCAAGGGGGGAGCCGAGAGCAGCAAAGGGTCGACAGGCAGTACATAAGCGTCCTCAGGGCTCTACTTCCATCGTTGAGCCTGCCCCCAAGAAGGCCCGGAGAGACTTGACGGGCGAAGTTTCCTTGTCCGAGGCCATCCCTTCTGGTGTTGAGGATCAGAGGGAAGAAGATGAGGAGGATAGTGCCCCTCTTGTTCGCACTCGTGGATTGCGCAGCAGGGACCCCGCATTCTTAGAAGAAGGGGAACTTGCTGATGAACCCACCGCCGCTGACGAACCCACCTCAGCTGATGAAGCTGAGCAGCTCGATGTTGACCTGATGAGCAGGGATGACGTTGAGATTCCAGGGGTCTCAACTCAGCCTGGGTCTTCTTCGGCTCAAGAGAGGAGGAATGAGGCACAACAGCCCGGGTCCCCTGGTATTTTAATGCCCAACTCACGGGTGATTGACCCCAGCCCTACCACTGGGGTATTTGGCGGCAAGGCCCCGATTGCCGAGGCTTCTCGCGTTGAACTATCGTCCTCATCATCCGGAGAGGATAGATATGATTCAGGCGATGAGGTTGATTTTGGCGATGAACCTGTTCTTCCGGATCCGAGTAAATTCTCACATATCACGGAGGAGGAAATATACGGGTGTGATCCGGTGACGGCGTCGTCACTAGCGGCAACTGCTCCTTCTGAAGGTACTCTCTTTGTCTTTTTGACCCAGTTGCCCTTTTTAACTAGGAAAAAGGTTCTCTGACGTCCTCCCTTTAACTTTATGCTGCAGGGTTGGCTGCGGACAGCGAGGCTGCGACTTCCTCGCATATCGAGGAGATGGTGCAGGAGCTGGTCCAGCAGGGAAGAGTTGAGGCTCCAGTTACCGAGATGCCTCAAGAGAAGGCAACCATTGGAGTAGGGGGGGACCTCAACTCTACAAGGTTCGCCCCAGAATTCGCCGTCTTTGAACCCCCAACTCGGTAAGAAAATGTTGATGCTTTGAATATTTTTCTTTTACCGTCGTGGCTGATGTTCTGGTAATTTGCAGAGGGTACCGAGGAAGCTCAGGTAGATTTGGCGGTCAGTGTTTACCCGGAAGGCCGCACAGCTCAAACCTCGGCTAAGGATCCTGAAGAGGTCGGGCTTGCTGTTACTTCATCCGCCGTGGAGGTTTCTACAGATGCAGTAGCCCCAGAAGCGCCGGGGGTTACCCTTGCTTCTGCCGCACCTGTCGTTAGCCCGATTCCTGTACCGAAAGAATCGGTTTACGTCCCTCGCCCCGTGATGGAAAGGGGATCGGGGAGCACTTCAGCGGAATTCTTCCCAGGCGGTAATACCATGGGGGAGCTGGCGCGTCAAGTGGTGCAGCAGTTCTTTGCCTCCATGCGATCATGTATTGATCTCATCCTATCTGGGAATAGCTCCTTCGAATTCGCCCGGATGTTTCTCGAAAATCTGGTTGAGAACATCAATTTAGCCGGAGGCCCTTCACCAGCCAAGGCGTGTCTACTGCTGGTGGAGCAGTTGGGACATGACTTGAAAGAGTTTAGATCCCTGGAGAATGCTGGCTCATTTCACGAGGCCTAGGAAACTCTGACCAGGCTCCTTGCTGCTCAAGAGTAAGAGCGAAGGGAGATGGAAGAAAGGATAGCTGAAAGGACCCGTCTTCTCCAATGTTTCCAGGCTGACCATCGAAAGCTAACTGGCGAGTCAAAGGAGTCCGAGATGGTCATGCAGGCTGCGAAGCAGGTTATCCTTGATGCTCGAGCTACCATAGCCAGAGCTGAGGCCTTGATTGCTATCAATGAACAGAAGTTGGCCAATTCCGAAAAGAGGCTAGCGGAATTAGAGGCTGCCAAGGCGCAAGTTGAGGAAAATATCTCTGTTAATTCCTCCGAGCTGGAATCCCTACGAGTGCAGCTGGCTGCGAAGAGATTTTTATCCGAGGAGGAGCTACGGGCCCAGGCTCTCATGGAAGCTGAGAAGGCGCGTCAACATGAGATACATCGCCTTAGAGAACAAATCCGTTCTTTGGCGAACCAGGATTTTTAGCCTTCTTCTTCTTTTCCTTTTTGTAAAGAAAAGGACACTCTATTCACCAAGAGTGTTTGTATTTACTTTTATCATATTTGAATAATAAAAGTCGTTGAAATTTTTGTTCCACCTTCATTGCCCCGCTGTAGATGAATCCAACCTATCAATTACAGATTTTGGTTGTGCTCCCTTACTGACTGTGAATAACAGACTTAGGTAGAACTAAGTGTTGGCCCAAGAGGTTACACTCTCCATTGTTTTGTGTTTTGATGATAACAAACCAAATAAGTGCTATTTGGTACTAATGATTTGATCAAGATGCATTTCAGGTTTTGTACCATGTTTAGAGCTCATTCGCTTCGCTTTTGCAAAAACTTCTAAGTTCCATATAGCAATGAAGGCAAATTGCACATCAAGGAAGGATCATAGAAGAGAAGGCAACTTGCAAGGCATTGGATGGCTCAAAGATTGCTTCAGAGGTCCTTAGGTTTTGTTTTATAGCTTTATAGCATGTTAAAGAATAGAGAGTAGGTTTGAAGCTCAAACACACACGTTTTCACGCGTATGCTATTTCCAAGTTTATTCCTCATAAAATATACAAAAATACTTTAACACTAATTCTTCCTTCTACAAATCTGTTTTTATGTTGTATACTGATTTCCTGTTCAAAATAGTTTTGATCAAAATATTTTTCCTCTCAAAATTCCCTTTCTATTTCAATTTTTGACCTAAGCCGGTCGACCGGCAATATACCACCAGTCGACCGAAGATCTGGCAGAGTGCACGTATCCGTGTGCACGTCTGTCGGTCGACCGGTAGGCTACCGGTAGTCGACCGAAGTTTTTAGTTTGCTCTCTGTATCTTACCAGTCGACCGGTGGTCTACCGGCCTTCGACCGATAGTTTATCTTTTATCTTTTCGGTCGACCGGCTATCTACCGATAGTCGACCGGTACATGTTTTGAGTCTCAGTCAGGAGCAGTCGACTGTACCAGTCGACCGATAGTTCATAACGGTCAAATTTTTGAACTATCGGTCGACCGGGCCAGTCGACCGATATGGCCGTTGAACAGTAAAACGGGCATATTTTTAATCTGTTTTAACTTGATTTTTTGAAATTAAATATCCGTTGGAGGGTATATTTGGAACTAATTACTTCCTAATCTTCAGTAATTAATTCCTAACCCTAAACCCTAGCCCTCTCCTATAAATAGGGGTGTTTGGGGAGAGTTTCTTTACAACAATTATTCAAGAGAAAATTCAAAAGTTTGGGATATTTCAAAAGAGCTTGTTTCTTGTTTTTGTGCTGATATTTCTCATTCATTTTCAGAAGTGTTCTTGATATACTCTCTGAATTTGATTTTCTTTCTTCACTTACACAAGAGCTTCATTCCTTCTCAATATTCTCTAAGGACCTTTGTAAGGGAAGAGATATTTGAAAGAGAGAGTTTGTGATCTTTTGATTACTTAGAAATTGTATTGTGCTGAAATTGTAGGAGTTGGGTACTCCATTTGTAATTGATCTTTGTGATAGTGAAAGTAGCTAGAATCCTTCTGGGGAAGGCGGGGAGTAGAGCTGGGTGCTCGAACCTCGATAACATATCTTTGTGTTTGCGATTGGTTTACTTTCCATTGCTATTACTTAGTGTTTTTGATTGCTATTGCCATATTCATTCATTCATCTCATTGCATTTGCTTCATAATTTTTAAATTGGCCTTAGATTAGCATAATCACCTATTCACCCCCCCTCTAGGTGATTTTCAATTGGTATCAGAGCTTGGACTCTAGGTTTGGCTTAACATCCTTAGAGAGATCCTAAAATATTGCTAATCAACATTTTCATTCATCCATACACACACTAGTAAACATGGCCGACAACATTAAATCCCCACCTAAATTTGATGGCCTTAATTTCCCTATTTGGAAGGTTAGGATGACTATATTTTTGCAATCACTAGGTAGCTTAGTTGCCAAATCCTTGACCAAACCCTATGAGGCACCCGATGGTGATGAGGGCACTTGGACCGACCTTGACTTTAAGATGTATGAGGCTAACTCAAAAGCCCAAAACTCCCTTCTTACCGCCTTGAATGAGGATGACCTTACACGTGTTATTCATTGCCAATCCGCCTATGAGATGTGGCAACACTTATTGGTCACGCATGAAGGGACCTCACAAGTCAAGAGAGCCAAAGTAGATCTCTTGCGGTCTCAATATGAATCATTTAAGATGCTAGATGATGAAACAATTGATTGCATGATTACTCGTTTCACAAAAATCACTAATGGTCTTTCTTCATTAGGTGACATCATCTCCAACGACCAAAAGGTACGCAAGGTGATACGGGCTCTTCCTCCATCTTGGGAGATCAAGTCTACTACCTTGAAGGAATTGAACGACAAAGACGAGATGGACATCATAAGTCTCATAGGGAACCTCAAAACCTATGAGATGGAGAAGAAAGCAAGAGAAGAGGCGGCTCCAACAAAGAAGAAGTCTATCGCTTTCAAGTCTTCTTCCTCCACCATTGAAGACGAAGATGAAGATGAAGAAGAAGATGAGGAGCTCTCCCTCCTCGTGCGCAACATCAAGAGGATGTACCGGAAGAACAAGCAAAATTTCCGGAGAAAGTTTGAAGGTAAAGAGGAGCGAAAGATCATTTGCTACAATTGCCGCAAGCCCGGACACATCATGGCCGATTGCCCGGAATTCAAGAAGAAAATGACTTCCTCCTTCAAGCCAAGAAAGCAAGACGAAAAGAAGGCTTACAAGGCCACTTGGGATTCGGAAAGCGAGTCCGAAGATGAAGAAAAGGCGGACACCGCAAACATGTGTTTCATGGCAAACACACCCAAGGTAACCCCTCAAACTCTTGAATCTATAGATGATAATGATGATGATTTAAGTAAGGAAGTTCTAGTGCATGCTTTTGTAGAACTTTCCGAAACTTATGATAACAAGAAAATGGAGTGTTTTAAACTACAAAAGGAAGTTGCTTTTCTTAAATCTCAACTTGCTTTGATTTCACAAGAAAAAGAGGATCTTTCTTCTAATCTTATTTCCATTCAAATGAATTTCATTCTTATAAGATTTCTTGTAAGGGTAAAACCCCTATTGTTGATAATAATGAAATTTCTTCTTTTAAAGCTAAAATGAGTGATTTTGAAAAAGTTTTAAAAGATTGTGCTTTTAATACAAAGAAACTTGAAGAAAAATTTTTCAAAAAGCATACATCTCATGCTAAAGTTTCTCATGATAAGATTCCACATGCTCATACTTCTAATGCTTCTCATGGTAATCTTTTCATGCTCACAATGCCAATGCTCACAAAACACACACTCATTATGCATTTAAATATGGTAGAGTGTATAGATGCACATATTGTGGCAAAAATGGACATTTAGCAAAATTTTGTTATGATAAATTGCATAGCTCAAATAATCTTGTTTGGGTTAATGGTTCTAACCCTCATGGACCCAAGAAAATGTGGGTACCAAAATCAAGTCCTAAAATGTTTGATGTAGGTACACACCAAGGCTCCAAGACGTAGGGAGCGGTGGTACCTTGATAGTGGTTGTTCGAGGCACATGACATGGGATATCAACAACTTCACAACCCTATCAAGGTACATGGAAGGTGGCTCCGTCACCTTCGGGGATGATTCCAAAGGCAAGATAATTGGTATCGGTAATATCCAAATTGGTACATCTCCTATAATAGAGAATGTTGTTTTAGTTGATGGTTTGAAGCATAATTTACTTAGTATTAGTCAATTTTGTGATCGTGGTCTTAAAGTTATTTTTGATGATACTTCTTGCAAGATTTTTGATATTAAATCAAATGATTGTATTTTGACCGGTTTTCGTGATGACAATGTTTATATAATTGACATGCTTAATGTAGAGTGTTCTACTAAGTGTTTAAATGCTTTTGATGAAAATTCATGGCTTTGGCATAGAAGATTAGGACATGCTTCTTTTGAACATCTTTTTAGAATTAATTCAAAGGAATTGGTGAAGGGTATTCCTTGCTTGAGTTTTGAGAAAGACCGCATTTGTAGTGCGTGCCAACTTGGGAAACAAACCAAGTCTTCCTTTAAACCAATCAAGGATATCATGTCAACTAGACCTCTAGAATTAATTCATATGGATTTATTTGGACCAACTAAAACTAAAAGCTTAAATGGAAGTAGATTTGCATTTGTTTTAGTTGATGATTTCTCTCGATTTACTTGGGTTTTCTTTTTGCAAAATAAAGATCAAACTTTTTCTCACTTTAAGATTTTTAGAAAAAGAGTTGAAAAAGAAAAAGTTTTCCGATTTTGAGAATAAGGAGTGATAGAGGTGGTGAGTTTGTTAACCAACTCTTCATGACTTATTGTGATGAAAAGGGAATTAAGCATGAAATGTCTTGTCCTAGGACTCCACAACAAAATGGAGTTGTAGAAAGGAAAAATAGAACACTTCAAGAGATGGCTAGGACAATGATAAGTGAATACGACCTCCCTCAATATTTATGGGCCGAGGCCGTAAACACCGCATGCTATATATCGAATCGTATTTATTTATGCAAAAATTCTTCGAAAACTTCTTTTGAAATGTATCATTTTAGAAAACCAAATGTTTCCTATTTCAAAGTTTTTGGATGCAAATGTTTTGTTTTGAACACTAAAGAGAATTTGGGTAAATTTGATGCTAAAGCTTATGAGGCTATCTTTGTAGGATATTCCTCTACTAGCAAAGCATATAGAGTTTTCATTAGATCTTCACTTACTATTGAAGAAACCATGCATGTTAAGTTTGAAGAATCTAATGTGTGTGTTGAGAATGTTGTAGAGTTTGAACCATTAGGTGAAAGCTTGGAGAAACTATCCTTGAAGGACTCACCCGCGCAAGAAGATAAGCAAGAACCTTTAGGTGAAGTTCAAAAGGATAATGAGGAAAGTGCGCAACCACTTCCCAAAGCTTGGAGATACGCTACAAATCATCCGAAGGAGCTCATTTTGGGTGATGCTTCAAAAGGAGTCACAACGCGCTCCAAACTCCATGACATATGTGGTAACTTTGCTTTCATTTCTCATGTAGAACCCAAAGGCATTCTCGAAGCCGAGACGGACCCATATTGGTTGCTTGCCATGCAAGAGGAACTCAATCAATTTGAGCGCAACCAAGTTTGGCACCTTGTTCCTAAGCCCCACGATAGACCAATAATTGGTACTAAGTGGATCTTTAGGAATAAGTTGGATGAGTCCGGAAATGTCATTAGGAATAAAGCTAGGTTAGTGGCCCAAGGTTACACTCAAGTTGAGGGAATCGACTTTGAGGAATCCTTTGCACCCGTAGCACGGCTTGAAGCCATACGGATAACACTAGCTTATGCATCTTTTAAAAATTTCAAACTTTTTCAAATGGATGTAAAAAGTGCATTTTTAAATGGATTTCTTATGAAGAAGTTTTTGTTGCTCAACCTCCCGGTTTTGTTGATCATGTTCATCCCGATTTTGTTTTCAAACTCGATAAGGCTTTATATGGTTTGAAACAAGCTCCAAGAGCTTGGTATGAAAGGCTTTCAAGTTTTCTTATTTCAAACAATTTTATTAAAGGCAAAGTAGACACTACTCTATTCACTAAGCATGTTGATAATGATATTTTGATTGTCCAAATTTATGTTGATGATATAATTTTCGGTTCTACTAATGAAGTTTTATGCAAGGATTTTGAAAAGGTAATGCAACAAGAATTTGAAATGTCCTCCATGGGTGAACTCAACTTCTTCCTTGGACTCCAAGTCAAGCAATTGCAAGATGGGAACTTCATTAGCCAAGCCAAATATGCAAAGGAACTCGTGAAGAGGTTTGGACTTGAAGACGCTAAAACTTGCAACACTCCCATGGCAACTACAACCAAGCTTGATAAGGACGAACAAGGTAAAATGTTGATATTAAATTGTTTAGAAGCATGATAGGTAGTCTTTTATATTTACGGCAAGTAGGCCGGATATCATGTTTAGTGTGTGTCTTTGTGCTAGATTTCAATCATGTCCCAAAGAATCTCATTTAATTGCCGTAAAACGCATTATTCGATATGTTAAGGGAACGATTGGATTAGGTCTTTGGTATCCGAAAACTATAGATTTTTCTATGATTAGTTATTCGGACGCCGACTATGCGGGTTGTAGAGTAGATAGAAAGAGTACTAGTGGGACATGTCAATTTCTCGGTAATTGTCTTGTTTCATGGTCCTCTAGGAAGCAAAATTCCGTAGCTCTATCAACCGCCGAGGCGGAGTATGTTGCCGCGGGGGCTTGTTGTGCACAAGTCCTTTGGATGAAACATACTCTCCTTGATTATGATTTGCATTATAAAAATATTAAAATATTTTGTGATAATACTAGTACTATTCATTTAACTAAAAATGCAAATCAACATAGTAAGACCAAGCACATTGAGATTAGATATCACTTTCTTAGAGATCATTTTGAGAAAGGTGATATTGATATTGATTATGTTTCCACCGATTTTCAACTAGCCGATATTTTTACAAAACCACTTGATTTTGCTAGATTTTCGTTTATTTATGGAGAATTAAATATGTGTATTATTGATTAAACATGTTTTTCATAACCCTTTTTGATGTATGACAAAAAGGGGGAGAATAAGTTACATGTACAAAAATAAGTTCATTTGGTCTTGGTTCCATATGAATTTATGAGTTTTATGTAGGTTTTATGAGTTTTTATGTGTTTTTTTTGAATCTCTATGATTTAAGTTTAAATTGGTATCAAGGAGCAAATTTTTGATTTTTGGTGTTTTTGGTATCAAGTACAAGTTTTAAAGTTTCATTTGTATTGTATTGTTGATTTCAATAATTGGTGCATCATTTCTTTTTATCATTTCAATTATTGGTATCTAGAGCATATTTATAATGTTTAAATATAGCATAATTTGAGGGGGAGTTTTCTCCTCCCCATATTTTTGTAAATAGCCTATTTGTTTTGTCATCATCAAAAAGGGGAGATTGTTGGCCCAAGAGGTTACACTCTCCATTGTTTTGTGTTTTGATGATAACAAACCAAATAAGTGCTATTTGGTACTAATGATTTGATCAAGATGCATTTCAGGTTTTGTACCATGTTTAGAGCTCATTCGCTTCGCTTTTGCAAAAACTTCTAAGTTCCATATAGCAATGAAGGCAAATTGCACATCAAGGAAGGATCATAGAAGAGAAGGCAACTTGCAAGGCATTGGATGGCTCAAAGATTGCTTCAGAGGTCCTTAGGTTTTGTTTTATAGCTTTATAGCATGTTAAAGAATAGAGAGTAGGTTTGAAGCTCAAACACACACGTTTTCACGCGTATGCTATTTTCAAGTTTATTCCTCATAAAATATACAAAAATACTTTAACACTAATTCTTCCTTCTACAAATCTGTTTTTATGTTGTATACTGATTTCCTGTTCAAAATAGTTTTGATCAAAATATTTTTCCTCTCAAAATTCCCTTTCTATTTCAATTTTTGACCTAAGCCGGTCGACCGGCAATATACCACCAGTCGACCGAAGATCTGGCAGAGTGCACGTATCCGTGTGCACGTCTGTCGGTCGACCGGTAGGCTACCGGTAGTCGACCGAAGTTTTTAGTTTGCTCTCTGTATCTTACCAGTCGACCGGTGGTCTACCGGCCTTCGACCGATAGTTTATCTTTTATCTTTTCGGTCGACCGGCTATCTACCGATAGTCGACCGGTACATGTTTTGAGTCTCAGTCAGGAGCAGTCGACTGTACCAGTCGACCGATAGTTCATAACGGTCAAATTTTTGAACTATCGGTCGACCGGGCCAGTCGACCGATATGGCCGTTGAACAGTAAAACGGGCATATTTTTAATCTGTTTTAACTTGATTTTTTGAAATTAAATATCCGTTGGAGGGTATATTTGGAACTAATTACTTCCTAATCTTCAGTAATTAATTCCTAACCCTAAACCCTAGCCCTCTCCTATAAATAGGGGTGTTTGGGGAGAGTTTCTTTACAACAATTATTCAAGAGAAAATTCAAAAGTTTGGGATATTTCAAAAGAGCTTGTTTCTTGTTTTTGTGCTGATATTTCTCATTCATTTTCAGAAGTGTTCTTGATATACTCTCTGAATTTGATTTTCTTTCTTCACTTACACAAGAGCTTCATTCCTTCTCAATATTCTCTAAGGACCTTTGTAAGGGAAGAGATATTTGAAAGAGAGAGTTTGTGATCTTTTGATTACTTAGAAATTGTATTGTGCTGAAATTGTAGGAGTTGGGTACTCCATTTGTAATTGATCTTTGTGATAGTGAAAGTAGCTAGAATCCTTCTGGGGAAGGCGGGGAGTAGAGCTGGGTGCTCGAACCTCGATAACATATCTTTGTGTTTGCGATTGGTTTACTTTCCATTGCTATTACTTAGTGTTTTTGATTGCTATTGCCATATTCATTCATTCATCTCATTGCATTTGCTTCATAATTTTTAAATTGGCCTTAGATTAGCATAATCACCTATTCACCCCCCCTCTAGGTGATTTTCACTAAGTTCGTTTGATGAAACGCAACGTCGTTCCAAAGAGAGACGCGGTTCTGAGGAACGCGACTTTGACCTGCCAGTGAAGACGCGGTTCAAGTTGACGCGAAAGACGCAGCTTTAAGTGTGACTCACTGGCCGCAGTTCTTAACTTTATCCAGGCGCAGGAATCAGGATGCATCAAAAATGTGGTCTTACGCTCCTTAAAACTGGCGCAGACATATAAGAGGACGCGACGCTGGGTCTTTGACCCGGTGCAAATCCATCATCATCTTGCCATGTCGACGCAGCTCCAAGGTACCTGTGAATCTGATAGGCCTCTTTGCTGAAGACTCAAGCCTCAGGACGCAGCTTCCTCTTATTATGCGCTTTCCCACTGAGACCCCAGAATGGGTCCCTTTTGTTGATGGACGCAGCTTTGAATCACTCCGAGAGACGCGGAGAGTTTTCTTAAGGAGGACGCCGTTTTTTGAAAAAAAAGGACGCGGGTTCCTGAACGCGGCTCTCATGCCTGCGTTTTGGTGCAACTTCCCAGACGTTACATGCAGCCTGTCATAAAGATTTTATCGGATCTTTAAACGTCCAATCGTTGTTGACGATTGGGGACTCGCACCATTCGATGTTTCCCGGAGCGACCATCCACGCGTCGGCTCTTCATTGGGCCTGGGCGTTAATGCCTTTTAATGCCAAACCAGCGCTGGCGGTTGGAGATCTGCGTCTTCGACGCTTCTCGAAGCGACGCTCCACGCGTCAGCCTTCCATTGGACTTTGACACTCGTGCGGTCATTAAGGCCGACGGTTCTGATTAGTGAACCATTAATTATGGGCATTATGGCTCGCCTATAAATAGGGCTTACCCCCTTCCTTTAGCAGTCCCATACTTGGACTATTCTCTTTTAACAGCGAGTGCTCTTAGAGACTCCATCTTCTCCCTTCAAGGACTTTACCAGGGGCTTGCCTCCATGGATGAAGATGACCCAGAGCTTTCATGCTTCTGTTTGGTCTCTTCAGAAGATTACCACTGTCAAGTGATTTCAATAACAGAAAGCATCTCTTTGAGCACCTTTTATGTCCGCGCTTCGATGCAGAGAGTTCAACTCTTAATAGAGGCCTCTGCGGGTACGCCGTCCCAATTTGCCATGATATTTTTAGTCCAACTAAGTCTGAATTTTGATATCTCTTAAAGAGATTCATCATCTGGATTTTCTCCTGAAGTCAGTTGGTGCCTTCCTCTTTTGGAAGTTACGCTATTGACTTAAACTTCTCTGGACGCGAGTATAGTAGACTTAGGCACCTGGCCGCAGGCTTTGCATATAGAGCTCGCGTCTTGAGGCTGTCGACTTAGGAGAATCTCAACTCAGACTGGAGGTCTCAGGCCCGAATCTTGCAACTCCTGTTCATCCAACAGGGAGACGGCAATTTTCGCGTCTGATTCTCTTTGCGTCTTGCATCTTAGACATGGGTGTGGAACTAGATCGCGTTCAAATTCCGTGTATATCACAGCTTTGATTCGCGTCTGTTTCTGCCTCCACAGAAGTTTGGCTCTCTGCATGGGCCATTCCTGCGTCTGAAGTCCTCAGCAATAGCTGCGTCTGTCACTTAGTGTTTTCTGTCGAAGTACACTAAGCTTCGGATTTTCTAATTTTATTTCTTCTTGCAGGTAGGCTTGATCATCCTTTCTCATGTTTTTCGGGCCCCTGGGAGAATATTTCGGCCGGCGAACTTGTTCGATGTTCGTCCACAAGGGAAGAAATCATGGTCCCCGTCGTCCGCAAGGGCAGAAATCATGGTCCCTGACGGGGACTTAACCCTCGCCAAGATCTCTTTGGACGCGATGCACCAGTCATGCTTGCTGGCATGGCATGGTCAGAGTGAGTATGGCGGCGAGGGTAGCGGTGGATATAGTGGTGGGTAGCATCCCCTGTGAGGTCTCAAAACCTCCTCTCTTACCCCAGAAGTGACATCGAGGAAAACTCTATGCCTACTGAATGACCTTCTGGTGGAAGAGATGTTCATCAACGAAGGATCATACCCCCACTTCGGATGGTCAGGTGGAATCAGAAGATTCTGCTGCTTTTCAACCTCAAGAAACACCATTGTTCTCGGTCAACTAGAGACTTCTTCGATGTTTACATCATGCATCGTGGTGCAACCAGCTTCTGATCGTTGCCACAATGTCCGATCCTACTTTGGCGCCCTTCCAAACATCCTGTACTTGGAATTGTATGCAGCTTTGAGGAGTGAGTGCAACCTCTGAGAGAGAGAGGGACTTCTTTGTACTCCTTAACTGTAACACTCAATCTCATTGTATAAGAGAGCGTTTTGTATCACTTTCATATGCCTGGATATAAATAAAAGTGACACTTTTCTTTTTGTCTCTTCTATTGTCTTGAACTCTCTCTTTTCTTTTTAGTCAGACGCATAGAAGCAAAGAATCTTTGGCTTGTCAAAACTACGATGATAATCTTAACAAGTCAAATTTTGTGGAGAAAGATCCTATTTCAGGAACCCACAATACTGTCAGAGGTGTAATATTAACTTGACAAGGATAAAATGATTTTTGGTGGACCTGCCACTTTATAAAAGAAGTGACAGGTTGAATTGGTACCCCCAGGGAAGATGAGCTTTTATCAAAGGTTTAAGCTCAACTGGAGAGTTGATGAAAACACTGTTAACGGTGTAATGTTAACCTAACAATGTTTTTCTTAAGTAGACTTGTTGTTCTGTTGGGGAGAATGACAAGTGAGACTAGACTCGCGGGGAATCTAGAAAAGTCTTTACCGTTAGAGGTGTGATATTAACTTAACGGGTTGAATGTAGTCTTGTCAGAAGTGTGATGTTAACTTCGCCAAGAATGTAAGTCAGAGGTGTGATATTAACTTGACTCAGAAGCATTTCAGTTTTCGCTTAGGAAAACTAAAAGTGTCACTGTCATAGGTGTAATGTTTAACTTGACAATGAGGGTAATGCTAGAGGTGTAATTTTGAACTTGGCATTAGTCATCTCGACTTCAGCGAGGAAGTCCGAGAAAAAGTCATGGCCATAAGTGTATTGTTGAACTTGGCGATGACCTGAATGCTAGAGGTGTAGTGTTAAACTTAGCATTGTTGATCTCAGATTCGATATAGAAGTCTGAGAGAAAGATGACTGTCAGAGGTGTAATATTTAACTTGGCAGAAACTTGATTACTGTTAGAAGTGTGATATTAAACTTTAACAGTAGTTGGTCAGAGGTGTGGTATTAACTTGATAAAGATTAACTCGTAATAAGAGCAATTTGAAGACCTGTCATTCCATTGATGAGAATTGACAAGTAAAGTTTGAAGAGCCAGAGGTATAATGTTAACTTGGCAAGTTTGAAGTCTTGCTGCTCCACGTAGAGTTGACAAGTAAAGTTTGTACTCGACAAGGAGTATTGAGAATTTTCATTACCAGAGGTATAGTGTTAACGTAGTAATGATTGTATTTTGTATACCTACCATTCTGTGGATGAGAATTGGTAAGGGATTTTGGAGGAAAGAGTGGAACTACATCCACTTAGGATTTTTAGCAAACCCTCAGCTGTCAACGGATTTGAGGTGCCTTTACCAACTACCGTTTGAGTTGGGCTAGCCATGCTATTCCCCTCAGCATGATGAGTTGTCGAAGACTTATGTTGGGCTTAGAAGCCAACATTTTCCTCTATCCTTAGCCGTTAAAGGTGTTGGATCAAATGGGAACGTGTCCCTTAGGATTTTTAGCAAATCCTCAGCTGTCAACGGATTTGAGGTGCCTTTACCAACTACCGTTTGAGTTGGGCTAGCCATGCTATTCCCCTCAGCATAGTGAGTTGTCGAAGACTTATGTTGGGCTTATAAGCCAACATTTTCCTCTATACTTAACCGTTAAAGGTGTTGGATCAAATGAAGAGGCTCTTCTTGTTTTAATCAGAGGTGTACTTTTAACTTGATCGGTGGAGGAGTACTATTAAGGATAGTACTTCTTCAGGAATCTGCTATTGATCGGCATCATAAGTGTATCGCCGTTTGAAGTTATGAGGCGATATGATCCATTTGAGTAGACTGACTCTACTACGAATGATCCTTCCCATTTGGGCTGGAATTTTTCTTTTGTCTTGTGCGTCATCACCATGGGTCTTCTGACGGCTAAGACAAGATCGCCTTTCTTGAAAGTTCGCACTTTAACTTTCTTGTTGAAGGCTCTGGTAATTCGAGCTTGGTAAAGCTCGATTTGTTGTTGGGCCTGCAGACGCTTATCGTCTAAGGCCTCCAATTCCTGGAGTCGCTGTCGATGCTTCTCCTCTGTTGTCATCTCCGCTGTCAAGGCAACGCGTAGAGATGGAATTTGGATTTCCAGTGGAAGCACGGCTTCACACCCATATACCAAGAAAAATGGTGTAGCTTTAGTCGGGGTTCGCACAGTTGTGCGATAGGCCCATAAGCATTCACCTAGCTTGTCGTCCCAGTCACGTTGACTTTTCGAGACGAATTTCTTGAGGAGCTTGCCAATGGTCTTGTTGAAAGCTTCTGTGAGACCATTAGCCGCGGGGTAGTACGCCATTGAGGATACACTCTGGATTCTGAACTTAGCGCAGAATCTCTGGAAAGCCTGGCTGATGAACTGGGGTCCGTTGTCATGGACAATTCGCCGAGGTACACCAAAACGGTAAATGACGTGATGTTTCACGAACTTGATCACGTCAGATGACTTCACCTCCTTCAAAGGAACGGCCTCAGCCCATTTGGAGAAGTAATCGGTTATTGCCAAAATAAACCGATGTCCTTTTGATGACGGCGGGCTGATAGGGCCAACTAGATCCATCCACCACATTTCAAATGGCCAGGTAGAGGTTGTAGAGTGAACGTACCCTGGTGCTTGATGGATGAAATCGCCATGTACTTGGCAGGCGTGACACCTTTTGGCATAAGTGATGGCGTCAGCGATCATCTTAGGCCAATAATATCCAGCCTTTGGAGTCGGTATGCAAGTTTTGGGCCAGGTTGATGGGCTCCACACATACCGTCGTGGGCTTCTTTCAATACATCTTGGCCCTCCTTTGGTGAAAGGCAGCGGAGCAAGATCCCATCATGCGATCGATGATACAATGTTCGCGTAATCGTATTATAGTAGAATTTGGGGGCTTTCCTTCGAATGGCAGCCGCTTCTTTGGTGTCCTCAGGCTGGATGCCGTATAAGACATAATCTATGTAGGGGAATCGCCAGTCTCTAGGCTCTGGACCAGTTGATGACTCAAGTGCTTCTTTGCCGTGACGACCTCCCGTTGACTCCTGGCAGTCCTTGAGAGCAACTCTCGGGCAACACAGGTCATGGCTGTAGACAAATACCTTCTCCATTGCTCCAGCTGGAAGAGCTAAGGAGGCAGCGAAGGATGCGAGTGCATCTGCATGCGCATTTTGCTTGCGTGGTACATGGTCGATGTAGAAGTTTGTAAACCTCCCAGCCATGTGGACAGTTACGTTGTAGTACGGTACTAGGTCTTCATGTCTGACTTCGTACTCTCCGCGAACTTGGCTAACGATGAGTTTAGAGTCACCATATGCCTCAAGATTTTTAACGTCAATCTCATCGGCGAGTTGCATCCCAATCAAAAGAGCATTGTACTCTGCCACATTGTTGGAGCAAGGTTCGGTTAACGAGACAGCTCGAGGAATCACATAGTTCTGTGGCGAGACGAGCACTACTCCTACCCCCACTACTATGTGTCCTTTTGGGCTAGTTCTGAATGCACCGTCAAAGAAAAGTTGTCACACTTGTCTTTCGAACGATGTCTGAGTGAGGCAGACTTCGGCGACTTCATCTGGGAGATCCTCGTAGACTTTGACTGTCCTCGGATCTGGGTGCTCGGCTAGGAAATCCGCCACCGCTTGTCCTTTAATGGCCTTTTGTGGTAAAAAGTGCATCTCATATTGGGATAACAATATGGCCCATTTTGCCAGTCGGCCATTTAGCGATGAAGGCTTTGTCATGAGTAACCTCAAGGGGTTGACTTTTGATATGACATTTATGGTTTGGCCTACCAGATAGTGTCGCATTTTCTGAATGGCGAACACCAGTGCCAAACATTCCTTCTCGATCGGGTTGTACCGATGTTCGGCTCCGATCATTGTTCTACTCAGATAGTAGATCGCTTGCTCTCGTCCTTGATCATCATTCTGAGCTAGTAGAGCTCCCAAAGATGATCCATTGCTCGGACGTATACCAGGAAAGGTTTTCCGGATATCGGAGCTACAAGGACTGGTGGTTGTGTGAGGTATTGCTTGATTTCCTCAAATGCTTGTTGGCAAGCGTCGTCCCAAATGAACGAAACACCCTTCTTCATTAGTTTAGCAAAGGGTTGGCATCTTCCGGAGAGATTTGAGATAAACCTGCGGATGTACGCCAATCGTCCTTACAATCCCCTGAGCTCCTTGAGATTTCTCGGAGGTTGCATTTCCTGGATAGCACGAACCTTTTCTGGGTCCACATGAATCCCCGTAGAGGTTACTACAAACCCTAGGAATTTGCCACTAGCCACCCCCAGGAAGGACTTGGTGGGGTTCATCTTCAATTGATGAGCCCGCATGATATCAAAGACAGCCTTCAGGTCAGATCTGTGATCACCATTAGCGCAGCTTTTTACCGCAATGTCATCAACATAACATTCCACTATTTTGCGCATTTGCTGATGGAAAATGGCATTCATGGCCCTTTGATATGTTGCCCCTGCATTCTTCAGTCCAAAGGCATGACGGTGTAGCAGTAGACCCCTAGTGGTGTTCTGAAGGAGGTATGCTTTTCGTCGTCAGGATACATTTTGATTTGATTATATCCTGAGAATCCGTCCATGAAGGACATTCGTTCGAATCCACATGTATTGTCAATCATGACATCTGTGATTGGCAGTGGGAATTCGTCCTTGGGACAGGCCTCGTTCAGATCACGAAAATCGATACAGATTCGGATCTTTTCGTTCTTCTTGGCAACGGGGACAATGTTGGCTACCCAGTCGGGGTGTTGTTCTTCCCTGATGAAGCCAGAATCTATAAGCTTTCTGACTTCTGATTGAATCGCCTCCATTATCTCTGGGCGGAATCGTCGCTGTTGTTGTTTGACAGGCTTTACGTCCGAATTGATGTTGAGGTGGTGCATAGCCACTTGAGGATCAAGTTCGGGCATGTCTTCGTAATTCCAGGCGAAGACGTCTATATACTCTTGTACTAGAGATATTAGATCCTTTTTCTCCGAAGGTGACAGGCCGTCACTTATGAAGATGGGCTTAGGATTAGCCTCATCCCCCAGATTGATCTGAACAACCTTGTCTTCTGTGGGTGGCTCTCGTTGTTCAAAGCGGGTATTCCAAAGAGTATTTAAATGTTTGATCCAAGGATCTGTATCGGATTGGATCATTTCTTCATCTCCGTCTTCCAGGTGGCTTGTTGAAACCATGTTCACTGAAAGTTCTCCGAAGATGTTGCCGACACTGACATCTGACTCCCATGATGACGTGCCTGAAGAGTAATCGTGACCTGACGATTCTCGAGAATCAGAGGCTGATGGAGCCGGAGTTGATACATAGCCCAAACCCCTGCGAGTCTGATGATAATAATCGGGTGGTTTTCCTTCCGGCACAAAGGATCGAAGTAGCGTTCTCCATCCTTTGCCAAAGTTCAACCCGGGCCCGCTTGTTAAGTCATACCCCATGCGTTTCATCATTCTGAGTGCTTTTGGTTCGTAATGATCGAACTGAGGGGATTCCTCCTCGCCTTCTGATTCTTCGTGGGGCGTTGGTTCAGACGAGATCCGCCCAAAAAGAATTACTTTTTGGTCTTTCCGTTTTGCTGGAACCGTGAATATAGATTCTTGCGCATTACCATTATCTTGGTACGTCTCGAAGGACGATTTCACTGGTACATGCAATGATGTCAAAGCACCCATTGCCGACCAGAGATCATCATCTACTTCGGTACTAGTGTCTGACGGTACCGAATCAGAAGCAAACACAGAAAAATACGCCAAATCTAATTCTTCATCAATATACCATCCGCCTACATCGTCGGTGGTATTATCAATATCGAGCTTATTAGTGCTCGTTACAGGTGGATCTAGCTCCCACACGCACTCTTCTTCTTCCAGCTCGGTGTCGGCTTCATTGCCAGAGTCTGGTTCCTCTGGTTGCGGGATTTCATCTGCTTCCACAGAGTCCTGGTACAGGAGGAAATCTGTGAAATAATTCTCGACTCCCTTGAACGGATGCCTTTCGGCAATCAACGTTCGCACCTTTCCACTCCCGTCAATGTATTTCATGACCTGGTGGAGGGTAGAGGGAACGATAGAATTGCGATGAATCCAAGGTCGTCCCAGCAGTAGATTGTAGGAAGTGTCAGCGTCAATGACGTATCATGTCACTTCCGACCTCAGATCTCCGATCTGGCATTTGAGCTTGACCTTCCCCATTGGACGGGTACTATTGGCATTGAACCCATAAATGGTCGTCTGGGTAGGGCTCAAACGATGAGTAGGAATCCCCAAATGTTGCATGACCTAGCGAGGCATGATGCTTAATGCAGACCCGGGATCTACTTGAATGCGGTTCACCTCAGATGATCCAATATACCCTGCGAAATAAAGGGGTCGATCATGTTTCCCTTTGACTTGCATATCATCTGCCGTGAAGGTGATGCAGGGAATATTTTGGGAGGCGTGGAGGCAATCCTCTACATCTTCCTCCTTTGGTAGCTGGGTCATGAAGACCTCAGCATTAGCCAGAGCTTCTTGTAGAGCTTCTCTGGTCGACTTTGATAACCTGAGAAGCTCATAAAGCATAATCCGCGTCAGGATGTTGGCTAACTGAGCCAGGACATCAAAGCGGTAAGGTGCCGTGGATCCTTCCGCTATGTCTTTTGAAAGAACTCGAGAAAACTGAAGTTCTTTCTGTTTCTCCCCGGGTTGCTTCGTGGAGGGCTTGGCTGGCTCTGCAGCGGGTCTTGGAGGAGTTACCGCCATTTCGTCATACTTTTTCAAATATGGCTGCCCCGAACGGGTTTCTGCCACCAGCCGACTGGGTTCTACGGCCAGAACTATTGTCTCCTCTTCTGAGTCGGTTAGCGAGGGAATATCAGTTTTCGCTTCTCGAGAAGAGGCACACACCACGTTGCAGGATGAAGCCTTTGCTTTGCCTTTGGACTTCCTACTGGTTACAAGTCCATTGCTGGCCATCAATAAGGTCGGGATGAACCCACATGACTTCTCCCGAGGTGTGGGAACAGGTACCAGGCCCTTTTCTTGCTGCTGGTGAGGGTCTGTGTTGACCATTCTCAGCTCTCCTCTTGGGATAGGGACTACTCCAGAGGGTGTTGGGGTTGTCTCCAAACTGGAGAAATGACGTCATGTTAGCCGCCACCTTCTTCTGCTCTGGACGGAGTTTTAATACCTCCGCGTCAATCAGAGCCTGAAGGATGTCCTTGAAGACATAACAACTCTTGGTGGGGTGTCCCAACATCCTGTGATACATGCAGTAGCTGGGATTATCGGTTTTACCGACTTTATCGGGGCGCCTAGCTTCAGGAAGCTTCAGTCGATTGCTCTTGTTAAGTAATTTGAAAAGCGAGTCGACATGTTCATCCTTGAAGGAATACTGCTTGTTGGCCCGTGGTTGGCTTGAAGAGCCACTTCTCTTGACCGGTTGAGGTTTGACAGGGGATTTGGTCTCTGCTGCCAAGTTATCCTTCCTTTTTGTTTGGATGGATGTGTCTGGCGCACGCCTCGTTGACCTCTCCGGCCTGGGCTTACCTTCTTCCGCTCTGACGCGGGCGACAATCTCCTCAGCCTGTTCACCTTGTTGGACTAATTGCTTCCAGATGCGGCTTTCAGCAACTCCTATTTGAGCAAGAAGTGAGGTTTGGAGATTGTGGCGGCATGTTTCCACCAGGGTAACCTGGGTCATACCGCTCGGACATCGGAGTGCCACGTTCCGAAATCTTTCCACGAAAGATTTGACAGACTCTCCCTTTCGCTGTTTAGTAGCCAAAAGGGTGGGCATTGTGACCTCCGAGTCATCTTCGAAGAAGCGCGTTAAGAAAAGCCTCTCCAAATCACCCCAGTTTTTGAAGGAGCCTTCTGGGAGCTTCATGAACCATTCAAAGGCGAGCCCTTTCAGGGTGTCAATGAATAAGCGTGCCAAGATAGCATCGTTATCTACTACATTCCCTGTTTGGGATTTAAAGTAGTAGATATGTTGGTTGGGTGACCCCTTCCCATCGAATGCTTGGAGGGTTGGAGCCTTGAACTTGGAAGGGTACGGAACCAGGTCCCACTCGGTCGGATAAGGTCGGACCACTCCAGCTTCTTGGAGGCCTTTACGATTGGTAAGAGCCTCTAGGCGTCGCTCCAATCAACTCATTCTCTTAGAATGAACCTTCTCATAGTCTTGGTTGTCTTTTCCTCGTGATGAGGATTTAGACGAACTAGAAGTAGATTGCTCGTTCTTCTCGGAGTGTTTGGAAGATGAGCTTTCTCCCTCTTTTCGTTTGCCCTTAGACTTTTTAGGGGGAGATTTCCTCCTGTCTTCGAGCAACTGTGCGAGCATCTGCTTGAGAGAGTCGATAGATTCCTGTTGAGAAAGAATCATATCGAGTTGTTCCTTCTGGACCTGGGCTTGCTGCTCCAAGCGCTTAGCGGTCTCCTCAGGAGTGCTCGTCATGTATGTGAAGGCCTCTTTCTCTATAGAAGAGTTTGAAGACTGCGACTCTGCAATGGCAGAGTGCGAGTCATTAATCTCAACGCCCCGGGCTAGGGCGTTGTAGTCAATCGGGGGAATGGCCCCGGTCCGGGTGCGAGTGTGTCGGTACACTCCTTCCGGTTCAGTGTCAGATTCATCCTCGGAACTGACTGCAGGTTGTTTTCCCCTGCTCCTGCTCGCCATGTTAGCAGTGAGCTCGGGATATTCAGTGTCAGAGAAGATCCACCGCCTGTGAGAGCGTCTTCTTTTGGCTGATGGGGGAATCAGGGTCAGCTGTCTAACTAAAGACTGCTGGTTCACACCTGAACCGCAACGGCACTCAGAGAGCATAGAGATGAGCCGTTGGCAGCAACATGATGAAGTGATTTGATTAGCACTTCTTTTCTTCGTCAAGTAATCCTTTAGATCCATGGGAAGAGGATCGAAGAGATTAGCCTCGCAACTTCGAGGGCGGGAGGCATCCTTGCGCTGTACAGCTTGGACGTAGGATTCAGAGACGCGGTTCTCGCGTCGCAGCTTTAGGACGCGTGTCTGGCGTCTCTGCTGAGAAGAGACGCGGCTGTCGCGTTGCTGCTTGGTGCGTCGGGGCAGGGACGCTTGAGAGAGAGTGGGCTGCTGGGCCCTACGCCTAAGGGCGCGTGCCTCTTGTACTTGACGAGGCGCGCAAGCTTCGCCTTGGCGTCTAGTGAGTAGGGCTTCAGAGGAACTAATTTGGGGAGTCTCGCGTTTGGGCCGCCAAATGCGGACTTCGCGTGCTGGATGCGGCACAGCCAAGACGCCAGTTTGGACCTTGCGTCCTGCCTCAGTTGGACGATCAGAAGTTCCAACTTGTAGCTGACGCGCACGCCTCCTCTGTCGGCGCTCAGCGTTTCGGTTGCGTCGTGGAGGTGGAGAGAAACCAATGATGACCTGGTACTGAGGGAGAGGATGAACTGGCTGGATACTAGAGGGCTTGACCACGCGGGTCTCCTGAGAGACGTTGGCGCGTGTATCTCGTATGGCGCGGTTGGCCGCGACATCCTTTACAGCAGCTGCGCCTGAGGCCACGCGGGTCTCAGAGCGGGTTTCGGGGTAAGTCCCCGTAGAGACCCTGCGGCAGACGCGGGTCTTTGGGCTCTTGGAGCCGGAAGAGAGAAACTCTTCATACTTTGCCTGGTCGAACTCGACGACAAGCGATTCGACCATCTTCCCCTTATAGAGGACGTCACCTTGCGCCACGATTTGCTCATCAGTAACAAATGAGCTCCCCAGCGGAGTTGCCATCTCTTGTACGCGTCGGAAAAGGAGGATTCGATTGCAAAATTCTTTTGATTGGATAGAAGATTACAACAGATCAGTATTCTGATTACAAGGGAGGGAGGATGTTGAGTCTTGAATCCTCCTTTTGTTTAATGCTGGGTTCTTCAAGTGGCGGTGGAGAGTGAATCTTGTTCTCCATTGACCGGGTGAACGTTGAGATCTTCCGGGGCTCTTCTCTTCGGGTGGTTGACGGAGTAACACAGCTCTGTCGACCAAAACTGTCAAAGAGATTGTCGGCAAAGACTAACTTGAGCACAACAAGTTAGCTAAAGAGTTGGGCTCTCTTTCTCTGTCTCTCCTCTCTAATCGACCGACCGTGTGTCTCTCTCCTCGTCCCCTCATAGCGGCGGGGCTATTTATAGAGGTTTCAGGGGTGAACGTGCCCCCTAAAAACACTCCACAATGAGGGGTTAACTTCCCCGTTATGTGGGCGGTGACTGGCCCCATAACCCAGGCAGTTATAACCGAGGCGCGGGTTTCGACCCTCGCGCCTTGATACTGAGACGCGGGTGTCGAGCCTCGCGCCTTGATGCTGAGACGCGGATTTGGACCCTCGCGTCTTGGTGCCACGGTGCTGGCTGAGACGCGGGTTCAGACCCTCGCGCCTTGGTGCTGAGACGCGGGTTCGGACCCTCGCGCCTTGGTGCCACGGTGCTGGCTGAGATGCGGGTTCAGACCCTCACGCCTTGGTGCTGAGACGCGGCCACTATTAGCCTTGCGTCTAGAACTTGGCATTCCGCTTTTTAATGGCTTGTCTTTTAGTGATTTTTAGACAGCCTACAACGGTTGACTAGGTCTTGTCGGGTGGATGTCTGGATCCATTGTTAGTCCCACTGCAGGGGACGTGGTAGGGCTGGCTACCGCTTGTATTGTATTGTTTCTTGCTCTTGTCCTAGCGGGTAGCCCTGGTCTCAGCAGCCAGGGGTCTGTTTAAGGCCGTTGTCCCGAGTATGCACGGGATACACCCACCTGACTAGAACTCCTCGACCATTGATGTAACGCCCCGATTCCACGAATACGGGGACGTCACTGCGACGTATATACGTAGGTCAGAAAATGCCCCCACGTATATACGCTAAGCATAAAAGTACAACAAGAATCAGAATACAACACAAATCGTGGTATAGTCATATGCCAACTATAGAAGTACAAATACAAAGTTATACAAGTTATGATAACTGTTACACTTTACAAGTGTTTTGTTTTCACAACCAAGTCCAAAAGAATATATACAAAGATATACACAAGGTGCTCACGTAAGAGATGGAGACTCGTGAGCCAAAAAGAGGAGTACGGTACGAGGGAACTAGAGCTGGTCAGCCTGCTCACTGAAGTATGCCTGATCTTCCGTGGAAGGATCCACTTCGTTCCAGGTCTCGGAATCTGAATATGCAAATCCAAAGGATCAAGACATATAAACAATAGATAGCTACAGCCAAGTGGCTAAGGGACGAGTACAAGTAAGATGGGACTATATAAGGTATATCAACTAACAGATATGAAAAGCATGAATAGATAAAGTCGTACTATAGATCTACAATTAACGTTTTATTATTATTACTTGTTTTACTCGGATATCTAGCTATGTGGTCCAGTGTCCCAGTGCACATAGATCCATATCATAGTAATACAAGGTTGTTGTTGGAAATCAGCGGTTGTATCGACGAACTATGTTTACAGTGGACCCCGTACATACCCGGGATAACGGCCATTGATTGTTCCGTTGCTTGGTGACGGAAGCCAGCCGCTAGGCTCAACTGGAGGGACTTATGTATGCCCTTTTCATGATGGTACCAGAAATAAAGGGAGCAAGCACTCCCCTCGGTCCCCTGGAGGCCCACAGGTTAGACCGGAACATGGGTTGTACAACACTCCTAAAAGCCACTGTAAACACGAACACATCGATATCCGCATGTCTTCCCCCGGACCCAATGTAAGTTGGTCTATTTTATACAAAAGTCGAGTCTATCATGCTTGGTTTTAAGAGATGGCATGATAAGTGGAGATATTCACTATCTAACAATTTATGAAGTAAGAATTACAATAACAAGTCATGGAGTATCAAGAAGTAATGTCCATCAGGTAGCATGTCATGTAATATCAATAATGAAGCATAAACATGAACAATGTATCACATGTATATAGAGGTTAAGATCCAAAATCAGAAAAGGAAACAACTAAGTTAACCAGTCAAAATTAGTCGACTAGGTGGGAGGATTAGTCGACTAATAGGGGTTCTAAGTCGACTACTAGTCTGCAGGAGTCGACTAAAAGTGGTTTCCAGAAAGTTGAAATTCTGGTTCAAGAATAGTTAGTCGACTAGGGTTGGAAGGGTAGTCGACTAGTGGTGAACTATAAGTCGACTAACAGATACTTAAGTCGACTAAGATGAGATACAGAGAGTTAAGTTGGTTTCAGGAGTCGACTAGGGTCAAGGGTGTAGTCGACTAGGGGTTCCAAGTCGACTATAAAATTAGGATAAGTCGACTAGGGGTCAAGAGTTGGTGTTTTTGGTTCAAGGAAAATTAGTCGACTAGGGGTCAAAATGTAGTCGACTAGGGGGGTCTAGTCGACTGGTAAAATGGCTTAGTCGACTAAAACTGTGAAAATCAGAAAAGCTACGTTTCAACTAAAGTGGGTTAGTCGACTAGGTTCTAGGTTAAGTCGACTAATCCTAGAAAAACAGAAAACAGAACAGAAATTCTGATAGTTGTTTGTTAGCCTAAAAATGGGATTTTTATGACACAAGTGTATATGAATGATCATCACATGTACACAAAGAAGTAATCTAGTCTTGGTGAGTAAAAATACTCACAAGGTAAGGTTATTTGAAGGTTCTACGAGTCTCGAAGGATCGTTTGTCGACGATGTCACCAACTAGGTCTTTGGCGATACCTCCGACGAAGTGAGATGCGATCCAAATCCAAGAGTTGTGGTAGCTTGAGAAGAAGATGAAGGCTTGGTGGTGATTTTGGAATTAGGGTTGAGATGGAGGAGAAATGTTGAAGGCTATTTCTTGGCGAAGTGAAAAAGAGAAAAGAATTGTAAAGGGAAGTTTATATAGGATTTGATTTTTGTAAAGGAGGTGTAAATAAATAAATTGAGAGGGGTTTTGTGCAAATAGGGGGGATGGGATGTCTCCCTTGGCCAATGGTGGCCGGCCAAAGAAGAGAGAGAAAGAGAGAGGAATTGAAGGGCATTTATGAGGAAGGGTGTGGAATTTTAGATATTTTGGAGGAGAAGATATTTTGGGAAGTTGGTGGAAGGAAGGAAGGAAAGAAAAAGGAAAAAGAAAAAGGAAAAGAATTTGTAAAAGAAAAGATATTTTCTTAATTTTGAAAAATGAAATATCGAAAACACTGATTCCCGGGTTTAAATCGAGAATGCGGAAAACATTTCGGAAAATACCGAAATCGTCCGAAATTCAAGTGTCTCGGAACGACTCGTAAATTTTACCAAAAATCAATAATAATATATGAAGACGTATAGTGAAATCCGTTTGAAGAAATACTTTATAGTTTTAAACCTAAAATTCCCGAATCAGTTAACTACCGACTCCGTTGGAATTTTCATAAATTCATAAAATTCTAAGAAAAAGAATGTAGATAGAAAATACGATTCTAAGAGATAATGCCTAAAGGACTTTCTAGAAATTCCTAACTGTTTGTAAGATAAAAATTCGGGAATCGATCAGCGACACTGGTCGACACCGGTTTTGAAGAAATTCATTTTAATTCTAGAAAATTCCAGAAATTCACCTAAAATCTAATATATTAGAAAATGATATTTGAAATTGAAATTGGTCAAATACGGGAAGTAAATCGAAAAAATACGATCAAAAATCAGAATACGCAACTTAGTACGTATTACGGAAACGGGGTATTACAATCTACCCACCTTACAAAAATTTCGTCCTCGAAATTTCATAAGGTGAAGGGTAACAGGAATGGTAACAGATAGATAAGGCTAGGAAGAAAGATAACAAATAGAAAAGAGTAAAAGGAAAGAGTCTTACCAATCAAGATGAGAAGAGTTGAGGATAACGCTCTCGGATGACGTCCTCTCGTTCCCATGTGGCCTCTCCTGGCACATGGCGATTCCAAGACACCAACACTAAAGGTATGGCTTTGTTCTTCAGTGTCTTCACACTTCTATCCAATATGGCCATCGGCTGCTCCTGATATGATAAATCCGGTTGTAGCTCCAGCTCGGAATGATCCAAAATATGGCTGTCATCCTTAACATACCTCCTCAACTGAGACACGTGGAAAACATTATGAACTCCGTCCAACGATGGCGGCAACGCCAATCGATAAGACACATCTCCCACTCGATCCAATATCTCGAATGGGCCGATATATCTCGGACTTAGTTTCCCACGAGTGCCGAACCGGATTACTCCCTTGGTAGGTGAAATCTTCAAGAACACATGATCTCCAACTCCGAATTCCAATGGCCTCCTCTGCAAATCTGCCCAGCTCTTCTGTCTGCTCTGAGCTGCCCTGAGATGATCTCTGATAATCCTGATTTTCTCTGTGGTCTGGATCAGAATCTCTGGCCCCAATAGACTCCTCTCACCGACTTCATCCCAACAAATCGGTGACCTGCACTTCCTTCCATACAGTGCCTCAAAAGGTGCCATCTTGATACTTGCCTGATAACTGTTGTTATAAGAAAACTCAGCCAAGTGTAGATGGTCTTCCCATGAACCCCTGAACTCAATCATGCAGGCTCTAAGCATGTCCTCGAGGATCTGGATGGTCCTCTCAGATTGTCCGTCTGTCTGAGGATGATAGGCTGTACTGAACTTCAGACGAGTTCCCAGACTCTCTTGGAGACTCTCCCAGAAATGAGATCTGAATCTGGTATCTCTATCTGATACAATACTGACTGGAACTCCATGCAGACGAACTATCTCCTTCACATACTTATCTGCCAGAACCTCTGTAGTCTGACCCACCCTGAATGGTATGAAGTGAGCTGACTTGGTGAGGCGATCAATGATGACCCACACAGCATTATTACCTTTGGGACTACGTGGCAATGCCGTGACAAAGTCCATAGTGATGTGCTCCCACTTCCATTCAGGTATTGGCAAAGGATGAAGAAGTCCAGCTGATCTCTGATGCTCAATCTTTATTTGCTGGCACACCAAGCACTTGGCTACAAACTGAGCTATCTCTCTCTTCATGGCATTCCACCAAAATTGCTTCTTCAAGTCCTGGTACATCTTGTTTCCTCCTGGATGTATAGAATAGGCTGAACTATGTGCTTCCTCCAAATCTTCTGTCTAACTTCCCCTTGGGGAACACAAAGTCTACCTCCAAAGTACAATGCACCATCCGGACGAATACAGATATCCGTCCTCAATCCAGCCTCTACTTGAGCTCTGAATGTCTGAAGTCTGGGGTCCTCCTTCTGAGCTTCCTTGATTTCATCTATCAATGAAGACTGGATCTGTAAAGTCATAAGCTGTCCTGTCTTCTCAGCTCCTCGAACCACCATCAAGTCCAATCTGATAAAGTCCTGAATCAACTCCTTCTGTTGAGTGATTTGGACTAACACTCTGTTCTCTGGCATCCTGCTCAGGGCATCTGGAACTGTATTGACCTTGCCTGGATGATATTGCAAGTCAATGTCATAGTCTGCCATCAGTTCCAACCACCGCCTCTGCCTCATGTTCAACTCTTTCTGTGAAAAGATATACTTGAGGCTCTTGTGATCTGTATATATCAGCACTTTATCTCCCAGAAGATAGTGCCTCCAAACCTTCAAGGCAAAGATCACTGCCGCCAACTCCAAGTCATGAGTTGGGTAATTCCTCTCATGAGGCTTCAATTGCCTAGATGCATATGCTATAACATGATCATGTTGCATAAGTACACATCCTAGGCCTTTACCTGATGCATCACTAAAGATGACCATCCCTCCTCTCCCTGAGGGAGTTCTCAAGATAGGAGCTGAAATGAGCTTCTGCTTCAACTGCTCGAAGGCTGCATCACACTCCTCTGTCCATATGTACCTTACTCCTTTCCGGGTGAGCTGGGTTAACGGAGCTGCAATCCGAGAGAAATCCTGGACGAAGCATCTGTAATATCCAGCTAGTCCAAGAAAACTCTTTATCTCCGTCACCGTCCTCGGCACTGGCCAGTCCTTTACTGCCTGGACTTTGCTCGGATCAACTGAGATACCTTCTGCTGACACCATATGTCCAAGGAATGCTATGCTGTCCAACCAGAACTCACACTTGCTTCTCTTGGCATGAAGCTGCTCCTGCTGAAGTGTCTGCAACACAATTCTCAAGTGTTCTGCATGCTCCCTGTTGTTCTTTGAATAGATCAAGATGTCGTCGATGAAAACAACAACAAACTGATCCAAGAAGGGCGAGAACACTCGGTTCATCAAGTCCATAAACACTGCAGGGGCATTGGTGACTCCGAAAGGCATAACAAGAAACTCATAGTGGCCATATCGGGTCCTGAATGCCGTCTTCGGTATGTCCTCCTTCTTTACCCTCAGCTGATGGTAACCCGACTGTAAATCCAATTTAGAGAATACACGGGCTCCATTAAGCTGATCAAATAGATCATCAATTCTGGGTAAGGGATACTTGTTCTTGATGGTGACCTTGTTCAATTCCCTGTAATCAATACAAAGTCTCTTACTACCATCCTTCTTGTTGGCCAACAGTACTGGAGCTCCCCACGGTGAAGTACTTGGCCTAATCACTCCCTTATCTGAATACTCCTGCAGCTGCTTCTTCAGGATTTCCAACTCCGTCGGTGCCATCCTGTACGGAGCCTTAGATATAGGTGCTGCTCCTGGAATAGTCTCGATGGAGAACTCAATCATCCTGACAGGTGGCAGTCCTGTGATCTCAGCAAACACCTCCGGGAATTCATCCCACACCGGCACCTTCTGCTTCTGAACTTCCGAAGAAGTAATCTGAGACTTTCCCTTGGTGGTCTTCACTTCTCCACTAAACTGGAACTCTGGTTGAAGTGGAATTCTAAACTTGATCTTCTTCTCCCTACAATCAATCACAGCATAGTACTGACTGAGCCAGGTCATGCCTAAGATCACGTCGTACCCTTTGGTGTCTAGTACGAGCATATCTATGGCCATGGTCTTATCACACAGTTCTACTGGACAATCAGTACACACTCTAGATGATATGACTACCCCATTCCCTGTACTTATCTCCCATTTGTGGTCTAAAACCTTAACAGGTATTGAATGTAAAGCCACAAATTTATCTGAGATGTAACAGTGGGATGCACCCGAATCAAATAAAGCGAGAACAGGCTTTGCATGAACTCTGATGTTACCTGTAATCACCTCCTCTGAAGCCTCAGCCTCTGCTTCCGTCAAGTTGTAAGCCTGACCTCTGCCACGCCCTGTAGACGTCCTACCTCCTCTCTGCACTGGGCGAATGACATGCTGTGGAGGAAGGGGTGCTCTCCTCATCACCGGTCCCTGGCTTCTCTGCCCAAGTGGCCCTGGTACTGCCCGCTGTCCACTCGGTCCTGGAAGTACTGGCAAGGTCTGGTTGGCTATCTCCAATCTCCTGTGCGGACAAGCCCCTATAGAATGATCTCTGGAACCACATATCAGGCACCACCCATTTGCTCTACGGTAATTTGCTCGAGTGTGTCCTGGTTTCAGACAGAAGTTGCAGAAGGTAGATGGTTGGGCTGTCTGGTAAGGAGCCGGTCTGAAAGGTTGCCTCTGAATCTTCGCTGCTCTAAATGGGCCCCCTCTTCCCATGGGTACAAACGGCCTCTTCATGGCCTGGTTCTCTTGCTTCCTCTGTAACACCCGCTCTACCTCTCGAGCGACGGTGAGAACCTCAGAATAGGTCTTCATCTGTTGAGACATCAAGAAGGCCTGTAAGTCCAACTGCAGGCCCTGCTGAAACCTGCTTGCTCTCTTCTCTTCGTCCGTTACCATATATGGCGCGAAGCGGCTCAATCTGAGAAACTCTGCGGCATACTCGTCCACGGACTTGTTCCCCTGCTGGAGTCTGATGAATTGCTCCTCCATATCTTTCTGCGCCGTAACAGGGAAGAAGCGGCTGTAAAAACTCTTGGAGAAGGCGTCCCAAGTAACGGGCTTCTCCAGTCTAGCCTCCTCTGCGAGCCACCAAGTTCTCGCAACATCCTTTAACTGAATCTTAGCTACTTCAACTTGGCTCTCCTTCGGGACACGGGCTGCATTCAGTAGGTCTGTAGTGTCCGTCAACCATTGCTCAGCCTCCAATGGTTTCTCGCTCCCCGTGAATATAGCAGGCTGTAGTCTTCTGAAGTCCGATACATTCCCGGGCTTCTGTTCCTTCGGGGCTGCTAACTCTTGTCTAAGGAGCTCGGTCTGCTGCTGCTGATTTTCCATCTGCTGTTGTTGGTTCTGCATCTGCTGTTGTTGGTTTTCCACCATAGTCTGAATGATTCTCAGGACATCAGCATTCTCTCCTCCTACGGGTCCATTGGGCACCTGTCCGATGTTGTTACGACCCGATCGTCTCTCCATACCGTATGATAACTGGAATTGGAAACATTGAAAGGAGTTTAGGATACGAAGGAATTGATTAATGAAGGAAGCAAGAAGGACTCTATAACTTTGTACATTGTAGTTGGCATAGGCAAATTACTAGAATTTGCCACTTGATTGTACTTTAGGTTTGAGAGCCTAGGCTCTGATACCAACCTGTAACGCCCCGATTCCACGAATACGGGGACGTGACTGCGACGTATATACGTAGGTCAGAAAATGCCCCCACGTATATACGCTAAGCATAAAAGTACAACAAGAATCAGAATACAAACACAAATCGTGGTATAGTCATATGCCAACTATAGAAGTACAAATACAAAGTTATACAAGTTATGATAACTGTTACACTTTACAAGTGTTTTGTTTTCACAACCAAGTCCAAAAGAATATATACAAAGATATACACAAGGTGCTCACGTAAGAGATGGAGACTCGTGAGCCAAAAAGAGGAGTACGGTACGAGGGAACTAGAGCTGGTCAGCCTGCTCACTGAAGTATGCCTGATCTTCCGTGGAAGGATCCACTTCGTTCCAGGTCTCGGAATCTGAATATGCAAATCCAAAGGATCAAGACATATAAACAATAGATAGCTACAGCCAAGTGGCTAAGGGACGAGTACAAGTAAGATGGGATTATATAAGGTATATCAACTAACAGATATGAAAAGCATGAATAGATAAAGTCGTACTATAGATCTACAATTAACGTTTTATTATTATTACTTGTTTTACTCGGATATCTAGCTATGTGGTCCAGCGTCCCAGTGCACATAGATCCATATCATAGTAATACAAGGTTGTTGTTGGAAATCAGCGGTTGTATCGACGAACTATGTTTACAGTGGACCCCGTACATACCCGGGATAACGGCCATTGATTGTTCCGTTGCTTGGTGACGGAAGCCAGCCGCTAGGCTCAACTGGAGGGACTTATGTATGCCCTTTTCATGATGGTACCAGAAATAAAGGGAGCAAGCACTCCCCTCGGTCCCCTGGAGGCCCACAGGTTAGACCGGAACATGGGTTGCACAACACTCCTAAAAGCCACTGTAAACACGAACACATCGATATCCGCATGTCTTCCCCGGACCCAATGTAAGTTGGTCTATTTTATACAAAAGTCGAGTCTATCATGCTTGTTTTAAGAGATGGCATGATAAGTGGAGATATTCACTATCTAACAATTTATGAAGTAAGAATTACAATAACAAGTCATGGAGTATCAAGAAGTAATGTCCATCAGGTAGCATGTCATGTAATATCAATAATGAAGCATAAACATGAACAATGTATCACATGTATATAGAGGTTAAGATCCAAAATCAGAAAAGGAAACAACTAAGTTAACCAGTCAAAATTAGTCGACTAGGTGGGAGGATTAGTCGACTAATAGGGGTTCTAAGTCGACTACTAGTCTGCAGGAGTCGACTAAAAGTGGTTTCCAGAAAGTTGAAATTCTGGTTCAAGAATAGTTAGTCGACTAGGGTTGGAAGGGTAGTCGACTAGTGGTGAACTATAAGTCGACTAACAGATACTTAAGTCGACTAAGATGAGATACAGAGAGTTAAGTTGGTTTCAGGAGTCGACTAGGGTCAAGGGTGTAGTCGACTAGGGGTTCCAAGTCGACTATAAAATTAGGATAAGTCGACTAGGGGTCAAGAGTTGGTGTTTTTGGTTCAAGGAAAATTAGTCGACTAGGGGTCAAAATGTAGTCGACTAGGGGGGTCTAGTCGACTGGTAAAATGGCTTAGTCGACTAAAACTGTGAAAATCAGAAAAGCTACGTTTCAACTAAAGTGGGTTAGTCGACTAGGTTCTAGGTTAAGTCGACTAATCCTAGAAAAACAGAAAACAGAACAGAAATTCTGATAGTTGTTTGTTAGCCTAAAAATGGGATTTTTATGACACAAGTGTATATGAATGATCATCACATGTACACAAAGAAGTAATCTAGTCTTGGTGAGTAAAAATACTCACAAGGTAAGGTTATTTGAAGGTTCTACGAGTCTCGAAGGATCGTTTGTCGACGATGTCACCAACTAGGTCTTTGGCGATACCTCCGACGAAGTGAGATGCGATCCAAATCCAAGAGTTGTGGTAGCTTGAGAAGAAGATGAAGGCTTGGTGGTGATTTTGGAATTAGGGTTTGAGATGGAGGAGAAATGTTGAAGGCTATTTCTTGGTGAAGTGAAAAAAGAGAAAAGAATTATAAAGGGAAGTTTATATAGGATTTGATTTTTGTAAAGGAGGTGTAAATAAATAAATTGAGAGGGGTTTTGTGCAAATAGGGGGGATGGGATGTCTCCCTTGGCCAATGGTGGCCGGCCAAAGAAGAGAGAGAAAGAGAGAGGAATTGAAGGGCATTTATGAGGAAGGGTGTGGAATTTTTAGATATTTTGGAGGAGAAGATATTTTGGGAAGTTGGTGGAAGGAAGGAAGGAAAGAAAAAGGAAAAAGAAAAAGGAAAAGAATTTGTAAAAGAAAAGATATTTTCTTAATTTTGAAAAATGAAAATATCGAAAACACTGATTCCCGGTTTAAATCGAGAATGCGGAAAACATTTCGGAAAATACCGAAATCGTCCGAAATTCAAGTGTCTCGGAACGACTCGTAAATTTTACCAAAAATCAATAATAATATATGAAGACGTATAGTGAAATCCGTTTGAAGAAATACTTTATAGTTTTAAACCTAAAATTCCCGGAATCAGTTAACTACCGACTCCGTTGGAATTTTCATAAATTCATAAAATTCTAAGAAAAAGAATGTAGATAGAAAATACGATTCTAAGAGATAATGCCTAAAGGACTTTCTAGAAATTCCTAACTGTTTGTAAGATAAAAATTCGGGAATCGATCAGCGACACTAGTCGACACCGGTTTTGAAGAAATTCATTTTAATTCTAGAAAATTCCAGAAATTCACCTAAAATCTAATATATTAGAAAATGATATTTGAAATTGAAATTGGTCAAATACGGGAAGTAAATCGAAAAAATACGATCGGAAATGAGAATACGCAACTTAGTACGTATTACGGAAACGGGGTATTACAATTGAGTTTCCAGTTAACATAATAAAACGGTATAAACAATAGTGACGTCAGGAACACTTGTTATTTGGTCACTCTCTCGTTTGGATAATGGTACCTGTATGCCATGTCCGGATGGGTTCGACTGGAGTGCAGGCTCCAGTATGAACTGCCAGTGGTATGAGACATTGGAAAAGATTGATTAAAATACCAGGTGGTACTGATCGTTATTATTGTCTAAATCACATGACATGCTCAACTCATGTATATTATTGTCTCTTTATATTTGTTACTATTCCTGATATGTTATCCACGATCATATCACCTGTATACCTTGTTACACTTTCTGATATTTGTTACACTCCATGTGGTAACACACTATTCATGTACATGTATACTCTGCATTGCATATATTCTACTTTATGTATACCTTGCATACATCCTTACTGTATATGCACAACACAGTAGTATTGTTATGTTGCATACTGCACTCTGCATGTTCATTTTTATCAAGTCACCACTATACAACATTATTTATTATATAAAACTGGAGACTACTGTGGAGATGACCCGATGATAACATGCTAGGTGGTGATGATATTAAAATATATTGTTATATTTCTACTGATTCTTAAATTGCTATTATATGGTATCACTAATACATAAATATGTATTATATATTATTATCGTGCATGTATTACTATATTACATGTTACTGCTTCCTTCATTTTCCACTCACTAGGTCGCTTTCTGACGACCCTGGGTTTGCGTGCCCAGGTTGGAGATCCGATTTATCGTATTGTCAGATATTTTATTAGATTCACATAGGACTCGTCATCGACATCAATCATAGGTATCTTTATTATTTAGTCTTTAGTTCCTTATTATTTCCTATCTCTATATCTATCATGATCACTAACCCCTTTCTGCAAGTATTCTTGTACTTATTTATGCTGGACTTATTGTGGATCAGATATATATTCCCTGTACTGAGGCTTAGCGTATATACATGAGAGTATTTCCGCTCTGCGTATATACGTCGCCGTAGTGTCTCCGTATATGTGGGATCGGGGCGCTACAACTTCGCTGGCTTCGCATAGCAAATTAAAAGATTAATTTATTGTTGTTCTAGATATGGTTGTGAAGAGTTTGAAATGTTTAAGCATACTGTTCTCCTGTACAATGTTACGTGACCGGAGGATTACTTGACATATGATATTGTGGCTCTGTATTGACTCACTTGACACCGACATGTTAATTATCTAACACTGATATGTTATACTGGACACCTGATCCCTGACACTTGATATCTGACACCGATACTTGACATGTTATTACTTGACACCTGATACTTGACACTTGATATTTGACACCGGTACTTGACATGTTATCACTTGACACCTGATACCTGCACCTGATATTTGACACCTGACAATTGACATGCTATCCCTTGATACTTGACATATGCTCACACCTGGTACTGACACACTTGACCTGATATTGTGACAACTGACTAGATATTATTACACCTGACACCTGTATTACATTGCATATTCATGATTATCACTTTTACGGGGACTTGGCGTGATTATTATGTTGTTACCAGACATTTGGGCTCCTGAACTCTTATATACTTGAACTCCTGCAAAAGGGAGACTCCTAATACTATACTCCTATTGATCACCGTAATTGGATAACCATGAATATAGGATTACTGTGAATACCCTGTGGACATTATCACCGGACAATCTGTAATAATTGAACAACTTATACTGGGATAGGGAAAACTGATGAGTACCGATATAGTCTCCATGTTTATGATGGTCTTAAAGTGTCGCGCGGCCACATACTTGGATTCGACCTGGAGGCTACCAGGTGTTTCCGTGGGGTGTACTGGCACCCCTACTCTCCTGCCTGCCGGTTGTGCCATAAGCCCCTGGGCTTATTTCTGTGGGAGCGGTGACAACCTACTCATGTTCGGGCGTACAATAAGTACCGGTACCTAGCGGTACGTTCCGGCTCAGTGCCAGATACTCCTTGACCGTTGTCCCGGGCATATACGGGACCCATTCTAAGCATGGTTTGTCGATCTCCATCAGTTTTCAATAACTTACTCTCCGGTCTGTATGCTGAGGTATGTGGAATGGGACACACACTGATGTATACAAATCAGATGTGCCTTAATAACATAATAATAACATGCTCCTGATATCTGACTAGCTATACACTTGATCTATAAATGGGAGACCTGTGATACAATACATTATCTTGCTCACCACTTACACATTATACCTGTGCTACTTCATTGAATTACTTGATTGCTTATTTTAGGGTTTCCATATTGTTTCATTATTCTGTTATTGTGAAGGTAAATTCAGATTATATAAACTCAGATTACAGTGATGTGAGGTGTAGGGTATATATATAAGGGTTTTCTTGTTTAGATTATTCCTTCGACGTACTAATCTCACGGATCGGTAATGTGGGCTTGTATAACTGGTTTTCCTATAGTTATTTTACTTACTGTCTCATTTCATTCTCATATGTGCTTATATTCACGATACACCTTTCCTGTACACGTGTGCCTGATATGTACGCCACTTGGTTTTATCATATGTACTCACTGGGTTGCGTCTAACAATCATGGATCCTCATGTCAGATCCTAGAGTCTGGACCATGGTGGCCTTACTTTAACTGATCAGTATGCGCAGCGGATCCTTCCGTGGGGATCAGTGCGTAGCAGAAGCTTGGACATCGCCGTAGCTCTTCCTCCTAGCTCTTCTCCTGATTGGCTCTCGAGGCCTCTCTTGCTGCTCGTGAGCACCTCTCAGCTTTTGTTATGTATATCTCTTCGTATGATGTACTTTTGTATTTTCTGGTGATGTAATATTCCTGAAATATTATATCACTCTCTGTGATAACCATGTACTTGTGCTATTATTACTGGAATGTATATTATCACTGTGCTTCCGTACTCTGATTCTTACCTGTACTGATGCTTAGCGTATATACGTAAGGGTATTTCCGACCTGCGTATATACGTCGCAGTGACTTCTCTGTACCCGCGGAATCAAGGCGTCACACTTTGTATAGTTGTTCATGTGCTCAGTAATAGAGAGTCCCTTCTTCAACTGGAAGCGATAAAGCCTCCTCTTTAGAAGCAGTCGAGACTTGATACTCTTCGTCAGATATTTCTTCTCAAGAATCTCCCACATCTTCATTGCAGACGTCTCATATAGCACATAATACTTGATGTCTTATGTCAAACAAGGCCTTATAAGACCACACGCCGTCCTATTCATCTTATCCCAATCCTTTTCTGAAGTCTTCTCCGACTTTTCTTTCAATTATAGAGTGTCTTCAAGATTTGATGCCATCAATGCATCCATCACCTCACACCTCCACATCCTAAAATTGTTTGTACCATTAAACTTTACCTCATCGATCTTCATCGGATGTGAGCTCAAGAATTTCACCGTGGATTGACTTTCTCCGGCCATCTTCTCAATAGATTTCTCAACACAATGCGAAAAATAATTAGTGAAAACAAATCTAAATAGAAAAGATCAAATCTTTACCTCCGAACGAAACTATAGACCATCTCCAAGTGTATTTGCTCCACCTGAACAAAAACTCTCCGTCGAGCCCGGAAAGCTCTGATACCACTTGTTGGGAATCCACACAACAGAGAAGAGGGCCGCCAGAGAAGAATCACTCCATCACACAAACAATTAAACAAAGAAAAGAAAAAGAGAACATAAGATTTAACGAGGTTCGACGATTTGCCTACGTCCTCGGGTCAAGGGGAGAGGGTTTTTATTGAATCAATCAATTATAGGTTACAAATATTGAGGACACTACCCCTCCTTATATAGCTAAAGAAATCACGAAGAAAAAGAAACCAAAAAACCTAATTTGGATCAGAAATGAATTTAGAATCAGATTTGGAAACTGGGCCGCTATAGCTTTATTAGTCGAGTAGGAAATAACCTAGTCGACTAATAACCCCGATTAGTCGACTAGGAATTTGACCTTGTCGACTAATCTGTAGTAAATAGATTTTTAACTCTCTGTTTGTATCATCAGTCGATTAGGTCATTACCCTAGTCGACTAACCTGGGTTCCTCCTCTGCGATCCAACTTTGATACAACTGACACACTCTCGTATTCGACACCATTGATTGCATCGCTCTTTGGCTAAACTCCAACAAAGTTTAAAAACTCTCTCAACAAGATTTTTTCCCTCTCCCCACAGTGAGAGGTATTTAAATAATAATAATAACAATAATTTAATAATAATAATAATTCTTATATTTATTTGAAAATAGAATGTATTTAATAATTTTAAAATGTTAATAAACATCATAGAACTCCCACATGTAACAAGTATTAACATTCAAAGTAATGATCGACAGTTTAATTATTTTTTATTGGTTTAGATTGGAAGCTCTGTTAGCTGTCAATTAATTACTTATTGTGGGGCCAATAAAAACTAAAGAATATTTCGCTACAATCACTTACTTTGTTTCATAATTAGAAAAAAATCAGCGTCATAATTTGACTCATTACAATCTCATCCACATCAGCAAAACTGATTCCTCTCAACTACCATTTGTATATATATTCTTATTTCTTATTTTACCCTTCCCCATAGCACCTGATGCTCACCCCTTAACCTGGACCCCCCGACGCAGAGTAATTCGCGGGTCGACCTGCACAGTCAGGTCGCCATGGAGTTGAAAGGGGGCAGGGAGCCCCCTTGTCAGGGTCAGGGGCGGAGTCCCTGGAATTTTTTTTGGGATCGACCTCTTTCCTGATCTCTTTTTATTCGTGCTCGCGATGAGTTCTATAAGGACTAACTCAGAAATAGAGCATTTTGTGAGGACTGCTATCATGATCGTAGTCCTCACAAAACCTTAAAAATAGGACATTTTGTGAGGACTGCGATCATGGTCGCAATCCTCATAAAGACTCAAATATAAAACATTTTTGTAAAAACTGCGATCATGTTTGTAGTCCCAATAAAGAAGACTACGATCATGATCGCAATCATATAAAGACTCAGAAACATGACATTTTTGTGAGGATTAAGATCATAATCGCAGTCCTCATAAATAGTGCATTTTATGAGGACCGGGATCATGATCGCAATCCTCAGAAATAGGGTTGCGATCATTTTGTGAGGACTGCGATCATAGTTGCAGTTCTCAGAAATAAAACATTTTTGTGAGGACTGCGATCATAAGTCGCTGTCCTATATACTGTGATTATTTTGTAAAGACTACGATCATAGTCGCGGTCCTAAAAATAAGGCATTTTCGAATCGGTTCGTTTTTTTTTTTGAAGCGATTAGTTAGAAGCATTTTTGTATTTCATCGTTGTTGAGCGTAGGGGTGAGCATCGGTCGGTTCGGTTCGGTTTTTGCTAATTTTTCCAAACCCGAACCGAACCGATTAGACTTAGTAACCGAACCAAACCGAACCGACTAAGTTCGGTTCGGTTTTTCGGTTTTTTCGGTTAGGCCAATATTTTTCTATCATTTCTTACATTTTTTAATCACCATTATATTATCATCCTTTAATATTCTAATCTCTAATATTCAATACCCAAATTAAAAATATGAAAAAGACCCTAACCTTAATATGAATTAAAAATTTCATATTCTAAAACTTTTACGCTATATTTGGGCTCTTATATCAAAACTCACATAATTATTACTAACTTTTAATGGCAAGAATGAAAAAAAAAGAACTATATTAATATAAATATTATTCTTAATTGGTATGGTGTACTTAACATAACTTTCACATATTCAACATAAAAAAGATGGTAATGTTAGAAGTAATGAGATAAGTTTTAACTAGTTTTTGTTATGAACTATATGATTCACTAAATTGAAATGTGTGGGTGATATATAGGGTAAGAGATTCGGTTCGGTTCGGTCGAGTTCAGTTTTTGAAACACAAAACCGAAATGGAACCGAACTAGAGCGGTTCGGTTCGGTTCGGGTTCGGGTTTCGGTTTTTGGTCGGTTATTTCGGTTATAACCGAACTCTGCTCACCCCTAGTTGAGCGCTTCAACGGTTGACATGTAAGCTCACATTCTTACTTTAAAAAGGGAGGTGGCTGAGCGAACAAAATTATAAAGCTGAGTTTTTTTTAATTACAGTTCGACATAGGAGGGTGTAGCGACATGCCCTAAAAACTAATTAGTATACTGACCACTGTCTCATAATAATAAAAAAATAATTACTCATGCTTAAAAATTCTACTCAAACATTCTCCTGCACTGCCCCCTTATAATTTGTAATATTAGTTAATACTCAAGAAAGATGTATTAGGTTTTGTATCTCGTCTTTGGTTTAACATTCAGGCGGTTGTGATCAATAGACTTTTGGGACCAAATCACTTAGTATTATTGGCGACCACTAAGTTATAGGTCACACTAGAATTTTCTTATGGCACTATATATAGTATCTTATGAGTTAGATGAGATGTGGTTTTGAAAACAGATGTGAATCAAGGAGATGAAAGTTAGAGGGTAAGGTGAGAGAGAAATGTGATTCTCTTGTGCAACAATTAGTGGATTTCACATCGATAATGCCCTGCAAATGTGTTCTTCTTCTTTTTATGTTTGTAATTTCTCATCTTATGTGCTCGAAGTTACAGACACTGAGAAGGTTGGCGGGGGGACTCAAATCTCTAACAAGATGGTTTGAATACTTATGAGTTTTACTCACGACCAATTTTTCGTTAAAGAACTGCTCCCCGCACACATAATTTCTCACCCTTCAAAGGTAGAAATTGGCCGTCAATTGATCATATTATCATTTACACTAGTGATATCTGATAAAATTCTGATTTTTCTTCTCTTTTTTTCCGCAAGTTTTCACGTGCTTTGCTAACTAAGTCAACCTGTTATCAAGTCAAGCAGCGCTGTTTTGTTAGGTGCGGCTTGAAAAAAAGACGTGGAGCGCAAACCTACGAGAATAAGATGCTAAATTGGTGATTAATTAAGCTAACAGACAAACAATTTCATTAATCTCAATAGATTAAAGCACTAATGAGGAATAATTGTGACAGGACAACACTCACTTTGGTGTTGGTGATGATGCAGAAAGACTCCCCCAACATTTCTTTTCAGAAAGAAAGAAAATTATACTCAGCGAATCGAGACCGATAACATAGGAATTTTTTTCTTAAAAAAAAAAAAAAGAGGAGAAGGAAAAGGTAACATAATAATAGCCTTATCAGATCCAATGTAAAGAAGAACTTGAGAGAGAAAACCAGAACTGTAAAAATGAAGGACAAAAGACTGATTAATTGGCTCTCTTTTATGTAAATTATTTCTCTCTTTCTTTTTATATTTTATTTTTTTGAGGGAGAGTGCATTTATTTATTTAGTCTAACAGTGTAATGCAAAAATTACGATGCGAGACTGGGTAAAAATTAGGGGTGAGCATCGATCGGTTCGGTTTGGTTTTTGCTAATTTTTGCAAAACCGAAACGAACCGATTAGACTTATTAACCGAACCGAACCGAATCGACTCAGTTCGGTTCGGTTTTTCGGTTTTTTCAGTTAGGCCAATATATTGCCATCATTTCTTACATTTTTTAATCATCATTATATTATCATCCTTTAATATTCTAATCTCAAATATTCATTACCCAAATTAGAAATAAGAAAAGGACCATAACCTTAAACCTTAATGTGAATTGAAATTTCATATTTTAAAACTTTTATACTGTATTTGAGCTCGTATATCAAAGCTCATATAATTATTACTAACTTTTAATGATAAGAATGAAAAAAAGAACTATATTAATATAAATATTATTCTCAATTGTGATGGTGTACTTAACATAGCTTTCACATATTCAACATAAAAAAGATGGTATTACTACAAGTAACAAGACAAGCTTCCACCAGTTTTTATTATGATCTATATGATTCACTAAATTGAATTTGAGTAGGGTGATTTATAGGGTGAGAAATTCGGTTCAGTTCGGTCGGGTTTGGGTTTTGGAACACAAAACCGAAATCTGACTGAATTAGAGCGGTTCGGTTCGGTTCGGGTTTCGGTTTCGATTTTTGGTCGGTTATTTCGGTTATAACCGAACTCTGCTCACCCTAGTAAAAATACCAGAGAAAAATTATTTACAAGTCCTTATAATACAATACAATTCTTCTTGACTCTAAATGTTAAAAAATTGTGGGGAAAAAGATTTTCAAAAAAATTGTGCCCGATCCGGCGTAATTCTCTTTTGGTTCATGCAGCCTACGTCAAATACTTGGGACAAATGACTTAGTTGTTGTTGTTGTTGTTGTTGTTCATTTCTCTTAAAGCTCTAATAGTTGCAAAGAAATTTTTTATCCTAAAACTCACTTCTGGATAATCGATTATTCCTTAAAGAAAATTCAAAACAATTCGCATTTTGACTTTTAACAAGTAACTGGGAAAAGGTAAAGTTTAAAATAAAATAAAAAAAATCTTGTAATTTATTTTTTTTAACACGGTGAGTGTGAAAAAGTAATTGTAATACCTAAGAGGTAATATAAAGCACATGATAAAGAAGTGGGGACGGATCACAAACGGGTCCAAACCCGCCAAATCTAGACTGTAGACTTGTTCATTCACCGACAACTCGTATAATAATAAAATAATAATAATAATAATAATAATAATAATAAGCCCAAGCTCAAGAACAAAAGGAAAACTCTCTTTATTAAATAAATAACAAAAAAAATGAGAAAGAAAAAAAAAACTGAACCAAAAAGGGTAGGCATGGACTTTTGTGCGCCGCCCCTGGGCCCAAAGCAGAAAGCACGTGGCTTGCTCCTGGGCCTTTACTCTCCACTGGTGCTCATTTTTTTCCTTTTAAAGTTATCATTTTCCTCTTAATATTTTTCTAATTAAAAAAATAAAGTGTATTTTAAATGAGAGATTTCGTTTCAGTCATTTGTGTCAAATCGTAATTAGAAAAAAATTCACAAAATTTAATTCACTTTAGCTACCTTTTTTTAAAAAAAAGGGCACACGCACATGTGTCGAGCACTGAAGCACGGTTGAGCATGCTTTAGACTGGTAAAAAAGACTTAAATGCCTTTCACAGTATTAAGCTGAGGAGTACGACAATGATCGCAGTGCTCACAAAAATGCCCAATTTATGAATGTTTATTAGAACTGTGACTATGATCACAGTGCTAAAAAGTCTTATTTTCGAGTATTTATTAGGACTGCGACCTTCATCGCAGACTTCACAAAAATATCATGTTTCTGAGTCTTTATTAGAACTGTGATCATAATCACAGTCCTCACAAAAATGTCCTATTTTTAAGTCTTTATTAGGATTGCGACCATGATCGCAGTACTCACAAAAATGTCTTATTTCTAAGTCTTTATTAGGACTACGATCATGATCAGAATCCTTTTTATTAGGACTACGACTATGATCACAATCCTCACAAAAATGTCTTATTTCTAAGTCTTTATTAGGACTATGATCATGATTAAAAATGCCTTATTGATCGGTCTACATTAGAACTTCGACTATGATCACATTCCTCATTCATAAATACAGTGTGTATTTATTGAGGACTGTGAATCTGATCGCAAACACCAGTAACATAACTTGAATGTGTTTAAAAAAAAGATCAAATTTCGGATCTCAAATGAACATTATAGATCGTTTGCTGCTATAAAATCATTAAAAATCAACCGAACTAACTAAAAAAAAATAACCTAACAGTAAATCTACATGAACGATTTAATAAGAAATGATGAAGATTACAAAGGAATCACAGATCTCCACAACATACCACGAAAAGGAAAAAAATTTAAAAATTAAAAAATTTGAAAAAGAATAATAATCTAGAGCTCGTCATATTAAAAAGACACAGAGATTTCTGCCATGTCAATGAAGATCGGGGGCGATGTTGAAAGGAGAGCAACATCGGAGGCGATGGGAAAGGAAAAAAAGGAAATGATAAATATATAAAGAAGTGGTGGTTGGGAGGAATCAATTTACGCTGACGTGATATAGAGAATAAAAATAAAGAGATGAGTTTTTTAATAATTATGAAAGAAAATTGGTGATTGTACCTAATTTTTCCATTTTAAATATACTGCTTGCGCCTATAGTTTTGTACGGATATTATTCTCAAATTGATTGCGATACTCGGGACTCAATTTGGCATTTATTTTAGCCTTTTATTCCAAAAATATTTTTAAAAAAATTACAAGGATCATGTTTGCACGTTTTTTGACTCCGACGGGGTCGACCAAATCTCACAAAGTTAACTGTCCCGATGTGCAGCATATGTGAAAGTGTAATTCTTTTCAATTTATTTCTTCTTTTTCTCTTTGTTCTCCCTCAGCCTGTTATAAATGTTGGGAATATGAAGAATATATGTGAATCTTTGAATTGAATTACAGCGAGATCCGTTGATCGAATCAATTGGATGATGTTGGAGTGTGTTCTCCTTCCATTGGGGATGAACGTGGTATATTCACATGTTCAATGCCGACTTCGAATGAATGAGATATTCAAGTCTAAAGATTGCCTAATTCAAAGCCAAAATGGGACTAAAGGTAGCTAAAGTCATTTAGTCCCACATTGGCCATGGGATGGAAGTTTGAAGTGTTTAAATAGAGAAAATTGGGAAAAAAGGGCGTGCCCTTTGGGTTCTTGGAGTTTTTGCGCGCGATTGGGAGGAACCCATGCCCGCGCATGCGCACGCGCGACACGCGCACGCCGTCGCTGGTTTCCAAAGCAAGGGGTTGTCTGAATCTGGGACTTCCAAAAAAGAATATTCTTCTACCTTCTTCCTCTACAGTGGGTACTCGTCCAAAGTAAATAATCATGTGAAGGTACTGGTTAACTACGGTTCGACCGTATGGTGATTTGATAGTGCTATCCAAATACCGTTAGCACCGGTGCGGGGGACGTAATTGTCTCCTCTACAGTGGGTACTACGGTTCGACCGTACGGTGATTTGGTAGTGCTATCCAAATACCGTTAGCACCGGTGCGGGGGACGTAATTGTCTTAAGGAGATTCGCTTTAAGCGTACCTCACTCCAAGTACCATATAAGTGAATTAATTTCTTTATACAGGGGATATACTGAATATCAGTATATTGAGACTGAATTATACAGTCTAATTGGTGTTTAACCAAGGAATGAATTATACAGTCTAATTGGTGTTTAACCAAGGAAGGTAATTGAAAGGTGGTTCTTAAATTAAGGAACGTTCTATTGAACGGAAAATCTCCCACCTGATATTAACTGACCTGGCTCCCACCTGATATTAACTGACCTGACCAATTAGATTGTTGATATTTCAGTGATATTGATTAGTTGTCAAATTAATCCCAGAAACTAACAATCTTAAGACAATTAGATATTGAAGTTTTTTACTTCTGTTCTGCTTGAACTTGCAGAAAATGTCTGAGACTAATCAAGATAGCTCTAGCAAGGCACCAAACATGCAGTTACAAGTTTTGATGCCTACTCCACTTCCTAACCCGAAGCCGGAGAAGCCAGGAAAATTTGACGGTACAGAATTCAAGAGGTGGCAGCAGAAGATGCTCTTCTACTTGACCACTCTTCATCTGGCCAAATTCCTGCAAGAAGATCTACCAAAACCTGGAACTGATCGGGACTCAGTCCTTGTAGTCGATGCATAGACTCAAGGTGACTTCCTTTGCCGAAATTACATTTTAAATGGACTGGATGACTCTCTTTACAATGTCTACAGTCCAATCACAATGACAAAGAAGTTATGGGCCAGTCTTGACAAGAAGTACAAAACTGAGGATGCTGGTACCAAGAAGTTCGTCGTAGGACGATTTCTGGAGTACAAAATGGTGGACAGCAAGACTGTAATCAGTCAGGTGCAAGATTTCCAACTTATCTTGCACGAGATAAAAGCCGAAGGTATGATTCTACCTGAAATCTTTCAAGTTGCTACTATCGTGGAGAAACTCCCACCTGCGTGGAGAGATTTCAAGAACTACCTGAAGCACAAGCGCAAGGAGCTAAAGTTGGAAGATCTCATTGTGAGGTTTCGAATTGAAGAGGACAACAGAAAGTCCGAGAAAAGGAGCAGTAAGAACTCCTATGAAGCCAAAGTCAATGTGATCGAAGACTCAAAGGGAAAGCGTCTACTTCGAAAGGCTTAAAGCGGAAGAAGACTTCCCAGAGGTACAACGGCAAGGTCTAAGAAGGCAAGAACATGCGCTTCAAGGGAACCTGCTACATATGCAACAAAGAAGGGCATAAGGCGAATGAATGTCACAGCCGTCTCAAAAGAACAAGAAGAACCATCCACAACAAACTTGACCGACCATGCGTCACCAAGCCTTTCAGCTGTGGTGTCAGAAGTGAATCTGACAACCAACAATAAGGATTGGTGGGTAAACACTGGGGCTACTCGGCACATCTGCTCTGAGTAATTATTATTCTCTAAATATCAAAAACTAGAATAAGATGAGCAACTATTCATGGGAAACTCAGCCGTCTCCAAGGTTGAAGGAAAAGGCAAGGTCATCCTGAAGTGGACATCTGAAAAAGAGCTTACTCTGAATGATGTGCTACATGTTCCAGATATCCGCAAGAATCTGATCTCTGGATCAATACTTAGTAAGAAAAGATTTAGAATGATTTTTGAATCAGATAAATTTGTACTTACTAAGGGTGGGATGTATGTGGGAAAGGGTTATCTTGTTGATGGACTTTTTAAAGCTAATGTTGCAGTGGTAGATAAAAAGTCTGTGTATTTGTACCCAAAGCTTATAAATAAAGAAAAAACTTCTGTTTATTTGCTTGAGTCTCCTACTTTATGGCATGCTAGATTAGAGCATGTGAATTATAAGTCTTTAAAGAACTTGTCTAATTTAGGATATATTCCTAAACTCAACTTGGAAGAAATTCGCAAGTGTGAGATTTGTGTTGAGGCCAAGTTAGCAAAAAATTCATTTCACTCAATTGATCGAAATACAGAACCTTTAGGGTTAATTCATAGCGATCTGTGTGACTTAAAGTTTATGCCAACTAGAGGTGGTAAAAAGTATTTTATTACTTTTATTGATGACTGTACAAGATACTGTTATGTGTATCTTTTAAACAGTAAGGATGAGGCAATAAATATGTTTATAACATATAAAGCCGAAGTTGAGAATCAACTCAACAAGAATATCAAGATTCTAAAATCCGATAAAGGCGGAGAATATGAATCAAATGATTTTAGTGAGTTATGTGCTAAATTTGGTATAGTCCATCAAACAACAGCACCATATACTCCTCAGCAAAATGGAATTGCTGAACGGAAGAACAGAGCTTTGAAGGAGATGGTCAATTCCATGCTCGTAAGTTCTGGAGCTCCGCAGAACTTGTGGGGGGAAGCTCTATTAACTGCAAATTATATTCTAAATAGAGTACCCCACAAGAAACTTGGTCTTATATCATTTGAGTTATGACATGGAAGGACACCTTCCTACCATTACCTCAAAATGTGGTGTGCATTGCAAAGGTACTAGCACCATTACCTAAAAAGACTAAGTTGGGAGAAAAAACTATGAACTGCATTTCATAAGCTATGCCTTGAATAGTAGTACCTACAGATTTTTGGTTCATAAATCAGAAATACCAGATATTCATGTAAACACGATTATCGAATTTAGAGATGTGTTCTTTGAAGATATTTTTTCATATAAACGGGAAACAGATAAGACTTCTGGGAAAAGAACACATCAGATGGCATTCAGGGATGAAAGCCCCGAGGAACCGATTGTTAATGCGGAAATTGAACCAAGAAGAAGTCAGAGATCTAGAATCTCAAAATCTTTTGGTCCAGATTTCATAGCATACGCTATTGAAAGCGAGCCTCAAACATTTAAAGAGGCTATGTCTACCCCAGAAGCACAAATGTGAAAATAAGCTATAAATAGCAATAGAATCTATACTAAGTAAACATACTTAAGAATTGGCAAACTTGCCTCATGGCAGTAAACTAATTGGGTGTAAGTGAATTTTTAAAAGAAAATTAAAACCCAATAAATCTATCGATAAGTACAAGGCTAGATTAGTAGCCAAGGGTTATCGACAAAAAGAAGGACTTGACTACTTCGATACTTATTCACCAGTAACAAGAATAACCTCCATTCGGATGTTGATTGCAATTGCAGTATTGCATATATCCATCAAATGGATGTCAAGACTGCATTCTTAAATGGTGAATTAAATGAAGAAATATATATGGAGCAACCTGAAGAATTTATAGTCAAGGGTCAAGAACACAAAGTGTGTAAATTGGTAAAATCCTTATACGGTCTAAAGCAGGCTCCAAAATAATGGCATGAGAAATTTGATAGTGTCATGATCAAAGATAGATTCACTATCAATGAATGCGATAAGTGTGTTTACACTAAAACAGTTGAAAATGCATGTATCATTATTTGTCTTTATGTAGACGACATGTTGATACTTGGGACTAATATTGAAATTATTAAGTCCACTGGAAGAATGTTATCCAACAGTTTTGACATGAAGGATCTGGGGGTTGTGATGTAATTTTAGGAATTAAAATCACCATAACACCAGATGGAATCAGTCTATCTCAATCTCACTACGTGGATAAGATGATAGAAAGATTCAAGGATCATGGATAAAGGAGAATACAAACCCTTTTTCTCCCACACGTACACCTTCATAAGAATACAAGAACTGGAATACGCCAGTTGAAGTATTCTCAGATTATCGGAAGTCTAATGTATTTGATGAATTACACTAGACCTGATATTGCTTACGCTGTGAGCAAATTAAGCAGATACACTAGCAATCTTAGTGATCAATATTGGACTGCTCTACTACGAGTATTAGGTTACGTATCACATACCAAGGAATATGCCTTGAGATATGGACAGTATCCACCTGTACTTGAAGGATACTGATTGAGATTTTCCTACACACAAAATATAGAATATCAGATTTAGAACAAGTTGTGCAAGGTTCTCAATTCGAATCCGCGGTAGCAGTGGCTATGCGGGTCGTGATCCTCAGGGAGGGACTAGCGATGGAAGCGTTTAAGTAAGATTCTCTAAAAATTATTTTCTTTTATTATTTATAATGGTATATGATATTTACAATGAGAAGGTGAAAAGTAAATTTGAGAGAGATGGAGATCTAAACTAGAATTAGAAAGAAAGAAAACTATACATACATACCTCTTCTACCTTGCTTACCTTTGATCCGTGCGATGACTTACCTTGTCTTGGAAGGCGTACAAGTATGGCGTATAGGATCGTCCACCTTCTTAATCTACACTACGAAAATAAAAGACAAACTAACGAAGGTTTGTTCATCTCCATAGGCCATCAAGGGCTCTTCTTCGGCTAGGCAGTCTCAACGCAATTGGGTCTCATGGTTCACAAGATATTAGAGAGAAAATAGAAGAAAACAAGAACAAAAGAAACACAAGATTAAACAAGAATAAAAGAACATAAAAAAAATGAACCTCGAGTTGATTTATTTAACAATAGAAGAAGAGCAAAACTTACACCGATTGTCATCCTCAGTACAAGTAGATCTCCTTCCTCCATGAAAACATCCTCTCTTCTCAGTTACAAAAAGGAAAAATAAAAATTACAAAAGAGAAAAGAAAACCTAAACTAGAAGAAAGCCTAAAAACCCTAATTTTTGGCTCTGTATTTCGCTGAGCGCCCTTCTCGGTTGCACTGCAGGGGTATTTATAGGTGCAGAAGGCAGTAGAGTCCAGATCGAACTCCTCCACGAAACCTGTTGCCCTGGCTTATCCACTTTGCCGCGGAAACACGGCTTGGGCCGCGTTTCCGCGGCCACGTGGCGTCGGTTGGCCGCGCGCTTTGGCGCGTGGCCTCTCCTGGTCCGTCCATCTAGGCGTTTGCTTCTGGAAGTTTGATCCTGGCTCTTTATCTTTGGATTTGGATATAACCTGGGAAGCAAGTTACTAGATCCCAAATCTTTTATCCACGAATTTCCTTATCTTTGCACTCTCTTCTTTGGCTTTTATCCTCATCCTGCAAGTGTTTAGGGTTGAATAGAAGTCTATCCTTCCCTCTTCTTTGTATTTGCAACTTTTACCCTTAGTATTTGCAATTTTGGCAATTAATATTTGCAACTTTTACATTAGGCTTGAATATGGGCTTTTGGGATTCTTTTTAAGCTTTATTTCTTTATTTTAATATTTCGAGGCCTGCACACAATAAATCATAAAATATTAGTAAATGTGCAGAATTATAGGAAAAAATATGAAAATGTGATGGTAAATATAATGATAAAAATGCACTTTTCACTACCAATCACACCCCCATACTTATCTTTTTGCTCGTCATCGAGTAAAAATCAAAGAGAAAAAGAAAATTAATCTAACCTAACTCACTTTCGTAGGAATCACGGTTGCACTTAGCATGTGCAATAAGCCGTTAAACCTCTAGGTTACCCTAGAGGACGAGTGTTGTCTCGTGAGGGTTTTCAGCGGATTACACCCACAAAATCCATAAAAAGAAAAATATTTGAAATACTTTTGAAGAGACTAAATAGTTTATAAGTTTTAGGATTATCATTTTTATTCATTCTTTAAACTTTAGTCTTTATACAGTAAATTGTTTTCCATTTTAGGTAAGATTTAAAATTGAATTTCTAATATAGTCTTTTTCGCTACCAAAAATCATATGCATCCTTATGAATTTATACTAGGAATTCCTTAATTTGGACTCTCATGCCTCTTTATTATTTATTTATTTATATATACTTTTTTTTTGATATGTATAACTCATCTAATTTTCTTTCGTGTAAGTATTAAGGCTTCTTGAGGCCCTCATACCTAACTAATTGACTATTAAATGTGTTAGTACATATATAAGTAATTTTTTCTTAATTTCCTTAGGCTTTCTAATCCACCCATGTAACGAACTTAAAGTCGATGACTCCCAAACCGGTTGGCTTTAGGGCACCAGGTGAGAAAACACCCGCGGACTCAAATTCGAGTGAACTAGGCCCCAAAACTAAGGACTTTATTTTATTTACTCACCTTTAGGCATGAATACTTATGCTTCTTAAGGCACATGTATCCAGCTTAATTGGTGATTTTTTTAATAATTTTTTTATGAGGCACAAGGGTCTTTGTCTTAGAATCCTAGATATGTGAATGTATTAGGTATGCATATTTCATTAAGGTAAAAATCAAGACTAATTGCTTATTCAATTTCTCCTCGTATACCTAAAAATTCAACAATTTATTTATTTTGACCGAGTTTTTAGAAATCCTAATCATGATTTTCTTAATTCTTAAGACTAACTTAGATTTCTTTCAAAAGATAAGTCAAAATATTGTCTTTTTTTTAAATTTTTTTATTAGCAAATTTTTGTTAGTTTCTAACTATGTTAGTATGTTAGTAAAGCCTCCCCCACACTTATCTCATGCATTGTCCTCAATGTATGAATGAATGCATATATGCATGAAAAAGAACAAGGGAAGGCAGAAGTTACCTTAAGGTGGTGGTTCCGGTGGTGGTCTAATTGGGCCAAGCGTTGCTACCCAATCAAGATAATGTAATATTTGGTGAAACCCACGAGAAAATTTTCTTATATAACCCACTAAAATGTATGTATAATTATTTTTAAAATTTTACCCCATCAAATTTTCAAATTTCATAATAAATTTCAGAGTCAATTGTGTCAACCTCCTTGTCCCAAAATGGAGTATGAAAAGATGGAATTATTGACTTGAACGTGGGAAGTACGGGAACGAATACCGACTCAGGAAAGAAACTTAAATCAAGTAATGGTTCAGGAGTCGGGCTAGGTTCAGGAAGTGGGTCCAAATCAATAAGTTGAAGCTCAAGTCCACAATATTCTTCCCATAATAGAATGCGACTCAATATTGGTGATTCAAGTTCAGGAATGATAGGTGTGGGAACCAAAACTGACTCTAAAATATTACCTATGTCGGGTAACAAAACAGGAGTCAACAATGATTCGGGAATTTGAACTTGATCACAGATTTGAGAATCTAGGTCACATATCTCATTCAGCTCAATATCATAAAAATGAGAACTTTCCAATTTATCCATGGGACTTTCAAAATTACACAATTGGTCAAGTTCAATATGATCATCAAAATGGGTGATTCAAATTCATGATGAATTGGCACAGGATCCAATATTGACTCGGGAAAAGTAAAATCAGGTGGAGACACCGGAGTCATTATTGAATCAGGAAGTAAAATTGAATCATCAAGTTGGGGATCATGATCATATTCATGCTCAAGTTCTATTTCAGGAAAGGAATAACTTGCCAAGTTATCAAAAATTGGAGTTTCGGCAAGTTCAAATGATGGTACTGAATTAGAATCTTGTTGTCCAAAGCAACGTGGCTCGTCGGCTCTAACAGAATGGTTAACCATATCAGAAATGGCCGAACGGTGAGAACGTAAAGATTGAACCATCAAATCTATTTCATGATCACGAGCTAATCTAGCCTGAGTCATGGCTTCAAGCATCTTTTCATAGTCGATTGGTGCATCATTTTGTGATTGGACTTGAAAAGAGGAAGTGTAATCGTGATGAAGTTGTGAGTCGGTCAGATTTTGTGATTGTTGCTTGGACTCACGCATCATCATGTCAAAGATTGATGGTAATTGTTGCTTGGACTCATGCATACTCATCATTTCCAAGATAGATGGTTTTCTATTCTGAATGGGTGGATCTGAGTATGACTCTTGGGAATATTGTGAACAAGGTGGAGATGGAGGACAAGTTGGTTGAAAATTAGACTTGGGGGAAGCGAAACCCCATGAACTCTGTGAAGAGTTGAAAGTGGTATGAAAATTATGGTCATAAGATGGGGGGTATGGGTTATATTCATTCGGATAAGACCATTCCGGCACACTTGATTGGTCAAAGTTATGATATGCCGGGTTGGTAATATCCGAAAAAGAGTTAGGTGTGTAATATGGATTAAAGTTGAAAAAATTATTATTATATGCCATATCACACCAACACAAACAAATAAAAAAAAACAAACAAACAAAAAAGAAAAAAATTCTAACCTAAGTTAGGGTAGAACTATGACCTAGACGACTCCTAACTGGTTAGACTGTCCACAGGAGGTAGGGTGCAGACTTTGACCACAAGTTAATCAGCCAGGTCAGGGCAAGAGTGGTGGGAGGTTTTCCGTCAAAGACGTTCCTTAATTAAATAACCACCAATCTTCAGGCTTTCGGCCCCCAATCCCCTTCCTAGACACTGATTTGGCAGGAGTCAACTTCCAGCACTGTTCCCCTTAGGATAATCTCCTAATTGAGTCCGAGATGTCCCTAGGGCCAACGTCTACTCATTTTTAGTTAGGCTTGGGTTAGTGAGTGCTTGGAATATGATTTTTGGGCCAAGGAAGGGTGATGAAATCCCCACCTTATCTTGTTAATGGGTTATGCCCTTAGAATAAATTTGTGCAAGTGTACAAAATATGTAAATAAGATTCACTCAAAGCAATGAAAATCAACCAAGAGATGAGTCCTATTCTACATGCAATGCGAACGTACCTTACTCCAGCACTCTTCAACAGTAAAAATAAATGAATTGAAAAGACACGTGCTTAGGATGCAAACGTCTAATCAATTTTTTATCTTTTTCAACAAATATTTTACTGTTGATTAATTAGCAGTATACAGGTTTATCACAGAACAAATTTTAACAGAGCAGAAAACAAATCTTGCAATTTGTAGCAACCTGCAGAAAGATCTGTCAGTAATGAACTACTAAGGTCGCGAAAACGCGGCTATTGCCGCGGATCCGCGGCACTGTAGTAGGCTCTGATGCTCTGCCTTCGAGGGTAGAGGCACAGAGTTGCTATATGTCCACTTCTGCTGTTTTCTGTTCTCCAAACCTGCAAACAGAAAGAATAAAGAATTAATTAATTTTTTTTTTTTAGAGATAAACTTACCGTCCCTCTCCGGCAACGGCGCCAAAATTTTGATTGAGATTTTCCTGCACACAAAATATAGAATATCAGATTTAGAACAAGTTGTGCAAGGTTCTCAATTCGAATCTGCGGTAGCAGTGGCTATGCGGGTCGTGATCCTCAGGGAGGGACTAGCGATGGAAGCGTTTAAGTAAGATTCTCTAAAAATTATTTTCTTTTATTATTTACAATGGTATATGATATTTACAATGAGAAGGTGAAAAGTAAATTTGAGAGAGATGGAGATCTAAACTAGAATTAGAAAGAAAGAAAACTATACATATATACCTCTTCTACCTTGCTTACCTTTGATCCGTGCGATGACTTACCTTGTCTTGGAAGGCGTACAAGTATGGCGTATAGGATCGTCCACCTTCTTAATCTACACTACGAAAATAAAAGACAAACTAACGAAGGTTTGTTCATCTCCATAGGCTATCAAGGGCTCTTCTTCGGCTAGGCAGTCTCAACGCAATTGGGTCTCATGGTTCACAAGATATTAGAGAGAAAATAGAAGAAAACAAGAACAAAAGAAACACAAGATTAAACAAGAATAAAAGAACATAAAAAAAAACGAACCTCGAGTTGATTTATTTAACAATAGAAGAAGAGCAAAACTTACACCGATTGTCACCCTCTGTACAAGTAGATCTCCTTCCTCCATGAAAACATCCTCTCTTCTCAGTTACAAAAAGGAAAAATAAAAATTATAAAAGAGAAAAAAAAACCTAAACTAGAAGAAAGCCTAAAAACCCTAATTTTTGGCTCTGTATTTCGCTGGGCGCCCTTCTCGGTTGCACTGCAGGGGTATTTATAGGTGCAGAAGGCAGTAGAGTCCAGATCGAACTCCTCCACGAAACCTGTTGCCCTGGCTTATCCACTTTGCCGCGGAAACGCGGCTTGGGCCGCGTTTCCGCGGCCACGTGGCGTCGGTTGGCCGCGCGCTTTGGCGCGTGGCCTCTCCTGGTCCGTCCATCTGGGCGTTTGCTTCTGGAAGTTTGATCCTGGCTCTTTATCTTTGGATTTGGATATAACTTGGGAAGCAAGTTACTAGATCCCAAATCTTTTATCCACGAATTTCCTTATCTTTGCACTCTCTTCTTTGGCTTTTATCCTCATCCTACAAGTGTTTAGGGTTGAATAGAAGTCTATCATTCCCTCTTCTTTGTATTTGCAACTTTTGCCCTTAGTATTTGCAATTTTGGCAATTAATATTTGCAACTTTTACATTGGGCTTGAATATGGGCTTTTGGGCTTCTTTTTAAGCTTTATTTCTTTATTTTAATATTTCGAGGTCTGCACACAATAAATCATAAAATATTAGTAAATGTGCAGAATTATAGGAAAAAATATGAAAATGTGATGGTAAATATAATGATAAAATGCACTTTTCACTACCAATCAGATACAGTGATGCTAATTGGATTGCAGATTCTGAGGAATCAAAATCAACTAGCGGATACGTATTTACTCTAGGAGGAGCAACGGTATCCTGGAAATCTTCCAAACAAACATGTATTGTCCGTTCCACTATGGAATCGGAATTCATAACCTTAGATAAGGTCGGAGAAAAGGCAGAATGGCCTCGACAATTTTTGGAAGATATACCATTATGGTAAAAGTCAGTATCCGTTATATGCATACACTGCGATAATCAAGCAGCTATATCTAGGGCATAAAATATTATATACAACGGTAAGTCTAAACATATTCATCGTAGACATAATATTGTTAAGCAATTGCTCTCAAATGGAATTATCTCTATTGACTTTGTCTCGTCAAAAGATAATTTAGCGGATCCGTTTACCAAAAGTTTAAGTGGAGAGCGTATAAACTGCGCATCGAGGGGAATGGGTCTAAAAGACTAACCTTACCGAGTCAGCTTAATGGAAACCTCACTTAGCAGTTGGAGATCCCACGAACTAAGTTCAAAAGGAAAAACTAGTTATGATTGACTCAGTAAGTAAGCACTTGGGAGCTTGACTCCAATCCATTCCTAAGGTGCACATAAGTGCCTTCTACAAATGGATTAAGGATAAGCTTAGCGCTTTTAATGATGCCTATATCTGTTACTAAACAAGTGGAGTAGAGTAGACTACTCTTAATAGGACGATCACCTATGTGAGTATAGAGTTGGGTCGGCTCTTTGGGAATTTCTATGGAGGTTGTTATTCCCTAAAGATACTCTCTGAAATCAAGAATGTCCAGGGCCAAAATGGACACAACCGAGAACTAAAGTTGATTTGGAAAGTCATTGTGTGAAGCTTGTTGACTTGGCTTATACTAACGGCTAACAGTTCAAGATCTAGTTCACTGATTAGCCAGTAAGTCTGATAAAGTTTTCGCTATGGAAGGTTCAAGACCTAGTTCACCTATCCTGATGCAGTTTCTTTTCTAAAGTACCTTTCACAATAGAGTCAGTCTCTTTGTGTATCAATTCCTTGAATCTCCATTCATGGGGCATTGTTGGGAATATGAAGAATATATGTGAATCTTTGAATTGAACTACGACGAGATCTGTTGATCGAATCAATTGGATGATGGTTGGAGTGTGTTCTCCTTCCATTGGGGATGAACGTGGTATATTCACATGTTCAATTCTGACTTCGAATGAATGAGATATTCAAGTCTAAAGATTGCCTAATTCAAAGCCAAAATAGGACTAAAGGTAGCTAAAGGCATTTAGTCCCACATTGGCCATGGGATGGAAGTTTAAAGTATTTAAATAGAGAAAATGGGAACAAAGGGCGTGCCCTTTAGGTACTTGGAGTTTTCGAGCGCGATTGGGAGGAAACCATGCCCGCACATGCGCACGCCGCCGCTGGTGGCGGCGGCCGGCCGGCGCAGGCACGGGCTCGGGTCTGGGTCTGGGTTCGGGTTCGTTCCCTACCCGGCCTGGTTCTTTTTGAACCGAGTCTCACAGGTATGGGTTACGTGGAGCATACCCGCTTCGCTATTCGAATACGAACTGCCCCGCCCAACAGCTATCTGTAAACTGTCGCGACAGTTGGGCGGTTGGACGGCTGCGGCGGTTGAAACGAACCGTTGCAACGGTTCAGACCGAACCATTGCAACTGTTGATTGAGTTCGGACGGAAATACCCCTCCCTGATCGCTATAAATAGCACTCCGTTTTCTCAAATTAAGACACAAAAAAATAATCTGCCTTCTGAGTTCTGTCTGAAGGAGATTCTCTCTCTCAGTCTTTCAGTAACTTCCAAAAAAGGGAAGTGGGAAATCTGCAACACGGTTTCCAAAGCAAGTGGGGATTCTGCAACTCATTTCCCAAAGTAACTTGCAAGAGATTCTGCAAAATTCGTTCTGAAAGAGGGCTCAGAAAATTCAACAGATTCTTTAGTAGAATTGTTGTTTGAGTATGAGACTTCCAAAGAAGAATATTCTTCTACCTTCCTTCTTCCTCTACAGTGGGTACTCCTCCAAAGTAAAGGCAAATATTCTCCCGAAATTTGTCTTAGTCCCGCTGCTTCAATAATCCTGTAAAGTACTGGTTAACTACGGTTCGACCGTACGGTGATTTGGTAATGCTATTAAATACTGTGAAGGAGTGTTGTATCTTGGGAGACCAGCGTCCAGTAACCCATTAGCACCGGTGCGGGGGACGTAATTGTCTTAAGGAGATTCGATTTAAACGTACCTCACTCTAAGTACTGTATAAGTGAATTAATTTCTTTATACAGGGAATATACTGAATATCAGTATATTGAGACTGAATTATACAGTCTAATTAGTATTTTACTAAGGAAGGTAATTGAAAGGTGCTTCTTAAATTAAGGAACGTTCTATTGAACAGAAAACCTCTCACCTGATATTAACCGACCTGACCAATTAGATTGTTGATATTTTAATGATATTGATTAGTTGTCAGATTAATCCCAGAAATTAACAATAAACAATTCACCTCTTTTACTATTGAGCCAGATCTTCACCAGCTTTACTACAAGAATGGATCCAAATATGGGTCACCGTAGCCGACTTATATAATTCAAACTTTGATTCTATGTAAATATATTGAGCTTACTTGAAAGAATTTTGATTCCATGCATGTAAATTGGAATAAATAAGTTTACTTTATGTTGAGTGATTGGGTAATGATATCTGTACATAATTTTTGTCAATATCAGCAGAAAGGCAGATTATTTCTGAAAAAATAAACTAGAAGCACCTGTGATTGATTTTCTCTATACTCCACTTTTGTGAATCTGGAACTTCTTTCATGAAATTGTAAGAAAAGCTAGAAGACATGCTTTTCTAATGTTATGATGGGTGCAAATAATTAATTAAAGAAAAGAAAATTTAACCCATGATTTATTGAAGCTACGTCAAAGCTTGAAAAGTAATAGATATGTAATACAATGGTATAAAAAAACTACCTGCAGCGAACTTGTTGGGTAATCAACAAACAACCAATTAAACTTATTCTTGATGATTATTTGACAGCATACCTGCACATAATAACAAAAATTAATTCCTGTAAAATATGCTATTTGGTATTATGCATGCAGCACACTGAAACCTGTGAAACATTAACATGATTATGTACAATTTTGTCCACTTATACTCAAAGCTATATTTATGTACCCAAATTCAAACTTATTAACATCAACAGCACACTTGAGTAGAGTTATAACTCTGGTGGAAAACTTGCCACCGCCTGGTTCTAATCTGAGTTAAACAATGAAGTGAAATCCATTTGCCATGGAGAATTGTGCTGATCCTTTTGCAATCGAATAGTCTGGACATGACGCCCGGATTCCCTAGCTGTGGTCCAGAGATCGAGCGTCACCAGATGAGAACAGAATCCTTTGTGATGGAGAGCGCGAAGGAACGCTCCCCTCCCTCCGTCACATTGGAAGGTTCTGAGGTGCAGAGCAGTACAGTTGGGTGGGGGGTGGAGGGATGCACATATTCCTCTTTCGCTGCTGGGCTGACGATAACTGCATGCCTTTTCGCCCATTTGGGAGCGCGGAGGAATGCCCCCCTCCTTCCGTCACATGGGAAGGTTCCGACTTACAGAGCTGTACAGGTGAGTGGTGGCGGAGGGATGCACATATCCCTCTTTCGCTGTTGTGCTGACGATACCTGCATGCCTTTTTGCCATTTGGATCAATAAAGTTGAATTCCCTATGTTTCCTTCCTTTGCTTGTGGGTTGAGGAATTCCGGCTTTTGGTGATATAGATGGTCACCACCTTGCTATCGTCCTTGTCCTTGCTGAGAATCGATAGCCATTTTCACAATAGGTATCTGGTTCAAGGTCTCATGATTTTGTACTGTAGTACACATGCATGCATGAATCATCAGGATGTTGAGTGGATATTAGTTGGGCAAAACGATGATGGATGGTTAGTGTTATTTTGTACGAACAACTTACAGTGTAGCTAATGTCACCAATGGTGAAGTCTACGACACTCCATGTAGCTCTTCAAACCTTGTCCAGTATATTGTCCATTTTCTTTGATATGCCTCCACTCCACAACCTGACATACAGTGCAAAAGTGAAGAAAGATTTCAAGCTGACACTTATCTCACTTGAATCTATAATGTAAAGAATAATGAAGCAATTTTAGACTTTATTAGTACAAAAGATGAGAGATTGATGCGAAGCTTATGCTTAGGCCCTCCGTAAAGTCTGAATTCTAATTTAAAAAAAACATGATGAAACCCTAATGAAACTAATTAGAATAGAATAAGGAAAAAATTCTAAGCCAACTTACATTAAAAAGAAAGCAAATGCAAAATATTTCCAAACTGTCTCACATCGAATTGAAGTGTTGCTCTCATCTGTGGCCTTAGAAAGTGATGGTGTTTTTACACGTAGCGCCGTTTCATTGGTAAGATATGAATATTTCCATTACCGCAAAAGTGAGATAACTAACTTTGGCCAAAAAAGTATGCATTTTATATGCAGATACTTCTAACCATAAACTCCCTAATGGACTCCTAAAAAAAAAGATTATGGCATTTAACCATAGATGTTTAACAGTCTCAGCTGTCTTGTCCTGTGGTTCGTGGATATCAAAAGGAATCAAAAATAAAAATAAAAATTAAAAAAAAGAATCACAATGAGAGACGGGCAGTGTATGTAATTTAGTCTGAAAGATTATTAAAACTCTTAAATATTGCATCAAAACTAAATATACATTCAAAAAAGAAAAAGATGACTCTTCATTACGTCTTGAAAGAGGAGGAAAGACCACAAACCACTAGCTCCCACCAAGAACCAGTCACTCTACAGTTTATTACCCCACGATTAGCATACAACAAAAGCAAAAAAACGAAACTCCTCTTTGTTGTAGCACTCAGTTGTCATATCCTGTGACATGGTATCAAAGCCAGATAGCACCCGCATCGCGTAGCAGGGGAATGAGGTCGCCTCTAAGGTGTAGGGACATGACCTTGTCAGTTGCCCCTACAAGCTTGCCACCAATGAACACAGCAGGAACAGGGGGATTGCGACCAACTAGCTTGACAAGCGCTCGCTCCATCTCCTTCCCTTTGGGGTCCTCATCCAGTTCATGGATCGCAGGATTCACCCCAAGCTCACAGAAGAGCCTCTTAATGGTGTGGCACATGCAGCACGAGCTCAAACTGAAGATCACTACCGCCCTCTGCGAGGCTAGCCTCATCACTCTGTCCATCTCAGCAAGCAAATGAGGCTCGACGTGTACAATGTGGATGTTTAGGAAAAAGGCGCAGTAAAGTAGTACGTGTCTACCGATATAGTTTGAAAACCTTAACTTCTGGTGATCTAGGGCTAGGGTAATTTGAGGGAGAGACTTGAGGAGGATGGAGAGGGAAGTGAGCAAGAGTACACAAGGGATTGAACTAAGGAAAATTGGGATGCAGAGAACTTGAACTCTATTGAGACTATTTATACAAGAGAAGAAGTGTGCAGCACTGCATATTTCTAATTGGAAGAAATAAAAAGAGAATGTTCTCTAGATATTTTAAACTGTGCCTAAAATGCCCCTCTGATCATTACTTTGAAAGTGATCCTGGTTCAGTTGTGTCCCAGTTTATGGTGCCAGTGGGCTATTCAGATCATATTGAAGCAAGAAGCTGCATAGTCTCTGAACTCCTTTTAACTGTATAGGGAGAAAGATAAAAAGAGTTTTATTGGTTTTGGGAATAAATTTGTGAGGCAAGGTATCAAATCACCAACCCCCCACTTACAAATTGTAATGGCAAAATTTCCCTTAGCCCTTGTGTCTGTGATAAGGTTTGGATCCTAACCTTTTTAGGTAGCTAATGGCCGGGCATCTATAGGCCCCACAAGATCAGCACGGGATGCCATGAGGTTTTGCTCTTATTTTAGTGGTAGCTTTCTATTTTTGATGTGGCCTCGGTAATTAACAAGTTTCAAGTTGCACACATGGGTAAATGGGAGCATATGCTTGAAAGGAGAGATGAAACTAGGTAGAAGATGAGAGTACTAGTGATTTGGTGGGCCAGGGTGGACACCAGGGAACAACAAGGAACAAGGTGGGAGACAGAGATTTTTTTCTACTCGGCGACTGACACATGGGGCCGATCCCAGGTTGCGCTTAAAAACTTCAAACAGAGGAGGTTTTCTTCTGTCAAGAATGGTCTATTTTAGTGTCATGTATAGTCTAGAATCTAGATGAAGCTTTGAATTGTAGAACAAGGTGAGATGGAGTGGAGGATTGCAAGCTGGAACTTCTCACTAGAGAAATTTACAGTAGATCTTACTTCTATATAAAATAAAGTACACATGGAAAGTATAGGTAAAGTAGATCACAACTAATGTAAATGAAGCAAGGAGGTACCTTAAATTCACAAGCTCTAGAAAGATTAAAAGGGTATAGCCATGGAAATGTAAAGGAAAGCATTACATAGACTCTATCTTGTGCTTTACTCCCACAGTACAAAGAAAAGATTTTATAATTGATAGACACTTGTCGATTTTATTGGGTCCTCTCTCACATTTTCAATCCCCTTCATTTTACAGTTTTCAAGGCTTGAACTGCTTCAGGGAGTAACAAGCGAAATTAGAGAGCTCGTTATCTCAACCATGACATTTGTTTTCGCTTTGCCTGCACCATGACATCCATTGGAATAGGCCGATCACATAATTCTAACTTTTATCTTACATATCACGTCTTCTAGCCCCTCTCGAATAAAATGTTGACATTATTGACATCTCACTCATCCCAAGCCAAATAGCACTCCTCTGTGGTCTTTCTATGTTGTAGTCAATTTCATACAACGTGTTCCATCTAGCATCCAAGCATATCTCCAACTAAACAACACTCTTCAAAGCATCTGGTTACTTGCTTTATGGCATGCTTCGGCAATTATCCTAAGCCGAACTACTAAAATTGAACCCTTTTAACTGTCAGTGACCTTAGGAGTTATAACCTTTTAATTGCTTGTAGGCTCCACATGTGATACCTGAGTTAAAGCTACAACATCTGACTTCAAGGCAACCAAAACCCTTGCTAATACTAGACAGATATTGTGCATAGAATGAACAGTTCCATACTTTCTCCCTAGGATCAATTAACAATTTTCTTTTGTCCCTCCCAAACCTTAGGCACATCTACTAGCACCATGATGAAAAGGCTGAGCGCTATCTTTGGGAGTTAAAAATGATCCCCTTGTCCTTTTCAGTGATTAATCCAACTCTCAATCTAAGAAGTTCGTCGTCATCCTAGCTTCCTCGTGATCAACCAGTGCTTTCTTCATACGTGTACATGTCACAAAGAAAAACTTTGTGAAATATAAAAGCAGGTTATGGGTACCCAAACTCTTATAGTGATCTGATCATCCTATCTTGATCAGATGGCCCCAACAAGTTGATCCCAACCAAAGAAAGATGAGAGGGAAAGAGAAAGGAAAAACAAAAACAAAAATCAAAGTAAATATCCAATGAGAGCATCTATTGCTGAGGTGGAGAAAAGGCATGTGGTTTATCCATGCTAACTTATTTCCATCAAGGTTACAAATCCATTGATTAGTCCATTTAGTTCAATGATGATAAGCAATCCATTGACACACATCTAAAACTTGAGAAGTCTGACAGTGTTGTGCTGAAAATGAGCTTAGTAGGCAAGATATTTGATAGCTAGCCAACAAAAAGGTACTCTGATACAGCATGGAAATAGATCTTCCATGTAGCTTAATGAATATGGCAATGCACACCAGACTAAACTGGTCTGGTAGATTAATCTTTCATATCTCACCCAGTGTTGCGATGATGGTGATGTGACGGTGATGACAATCCATGCAAGCAGGTGAGCTCTGAACTGGCCTGAGCAGATGAATCCTTTCAGAATTTCACCGATTGTTGTGAAGGATGATGATGATGATGATGACAGCGATAATGATCCACACAAAAAGATGAGGGTTAAATTCGAAGGCCTCAGCTGGTGAAGGTGGTCAATCAATTGTCTGATGTAAACTTTCCCTGGGATGCATTTGGTTTGAATCAGTTCAACAACTATTAAAGATTTCCAAATTGACATAAAGCCATAAAGTGCTAAGGGAAACTATTGCATGAAACTAAGAATCCAAGGCAAGTGCTGATGGTATATAAGATCAATTAACCAGCAAATCATATCAATATCTCAACAAGTGTGACACACTAGTGGAGAGCTCATCCACGGAGCATGAGAATCAATCAAAACTATCTTCCAGAACTACATCCGTCCCTGATGTATATCTTTGCCTTGAACTGAAGGTGAGATATTTTCATGATGATTTTTTCAATTCTTTATGCTCAGTGTTTTTATCTTTTTCGTTTTTAATTTTTTTCTTATAACGAGGGTTCCAGAGCATATGTAGTGCAAAAGCACATACTATCCTGAGGTGGGAACCACGAGAGCTTTCGGTTGATCTCTTTCCCTAGAGAGTTTCCTACTAAAGCATTTCCTCCTTATGGCACTTGAGGAATCTCTCTACTTTGATAATAATCTGCAATGTAAGAGTATTGCAATACTATTGTCTATCACACCAAAACAAAGTAATATTTTCTACGTTCTGATGTTGGGTAAATGAATAATCGAGTATATGAAGATGAATTATACATTTAGATATCTATTGGAATGTTTAGGCCATATGCGAAGTGATAACACACTAATTTAGTCATGTTAAATCTCATAGTACACTAAATTAGAATTGTTAACCTGCATATCCAGTCACATCATCATTCTACACAATAGTAATATAAAGGACGGTCATCTAGATTTCATGCCTTTATGATGAGTTGATGATAGATTTGGAAGTAGGTCTGACAGCAAATGTACATGCAGTAAGATTGTAGTTTAGATTTACACTTCACGCCAATGTCGACTTGGATGGACCCCACTTCAAGTCCTATAGAGCCTAGAGCTCACACATAGAGGCTGATCTAGTAGTCAAAGGCTACTACCTCTTCTAGCCCAGAAGGGGGGATATGGTCATAGGCCAAGTTGTACTGGAAGATGCATAGCTCAATAATGAACAATGTAGGACACAAACACAAAGAAAACACATAAGCGGTGGAGCCACTTGCTGGTTTCGATCTATCATATTCTCACGATTTCCTCTCTTTTCGTTGTGTTCCATTTCATCCTCTAAGAATTACCCTTGTGACATTAAAAATAGGGGTGACTCAAGTTAATCAATCTGTCAGCTCTTTCAAACAAAAAGTAGGATTCACAACGTAAGTTTTTGTTGAACCCGATTGCAGTTAATTCTACCAGCATGGTAAGGTTGTGTTTGGCACATACACACTGACAAAAATCACTAGACAAGAAAGTAGATAGGATTCCACAAAATGATTCTTGAATAAACTTACAAACTGAAACTAGGTTTATCCAAGAAATATTATGTAGCAGGTTCCAATCATTTGAAAATCATGAATTTTAATTTTTTTAAAAGAACTGCCATATATGGCATTTAGGCCACCACTTTGGTAACTTGCATTTTGAGAGTTTTCAGGTTTCTCACTGAATTTCAAGTCAATTCCAACTAAATCAAGTCCCTAGCCTGTGGATAAAATATTGGGAAAAGTGCCAACTTTAGTTACAGATCAAATAGATATGTGCCTTGAGATAAAAAGAGGTACAAAGGTTGGATAGTTGCATCACAGATTAGATGACGACGGTGACGATGATGAGAAAAAGGTACAGATCTGTACAAACGAATCGTTGTCCTCCTTTCTCTGTAGCTTTTATGGATACCCAAGAAGAATCGAAGTAGCCAACAGTGAAGGGGAAGAATACAGCATGCTCTCTCTTTTCAAATGATTGGCGGGGAGCAATGGAACTTAGCCTATGTGTTAAAGGCTTGTGGAGGGAAGGAGGCTACAAGAACCCACTATTCTCTTTTTGTACTGTTCCTATTGACAGAAGAAATGTTCCAATGTTCAAATTCCTATTCTCTCCGTGTGACACATTCAATGCACAGCCCGTACAGAATGTTGCTTTCACCCACTTGTGCCTCAGTGGTCCTTGGCTTTCCTCCTTTTTGGTTGTCTCCAAAATGTTCTCCCATGTGAGCTCAGTAAACTGAGATATTAACATTAGAGCTTTTGATGTGAAATGAGTGTCGTGTGCGATGTGAGAGATCAGTAATAAAATCAAACTTGTCACGTTTCATCAAAATCATGATCTTGATAGAAATTAACTTAAAATTCTAACACTAACTGATGAGTTTTAACAGATAGTTGCAAGTGTAGTCGGAACAATCTCATCTCAACAAAATTAATCACAATACCCTGCTATACATGACCGACGATAATGAATACAAGTCTAACAGAATCACACAATCTCACAGTACAATGGATAGCAAGAATTACCGATAAAATATTAGAGATAAATTGTAAGATGTAATCCAATCAATAATCTAATTACTTGTCTTAAAAAATTACCAACTGAGAAGCTACCATTATCAGGTACGCATGTTGTTGTTATTGATCCATTACTTTGTCTAGAGATTAATATTATTGTTGTTGTGTTGCCGGTGATGGCCCACTGCTTGGTGGCAAAGAGGAGTAGCCGAGAGGCGGAGGAACTCTGAGCAATTGGTCTGCAACAACGGAAGGAGAGGATGACGATTTGTCATTTCCTCTTGCAGGCGCCGGAGAATAGGAGTTGCTCTACAGGCTGGCAACATATGAAAGGAGGGAGGGGAGGAAGACGGTGTTGACAGTGGCAGTGTTGGGTGGCTACATGAGGAGAGAGATCGCGAGGAGGCTCGAATCTGAGGATGAGCCAATGAGGAAGGAGGCAGAGAGGGGATCGAGCTCGTCTTGCACCTTAGCAGCGAAGAGGAGGGAAGTTGCAGGGAGGGGGACAACCAAGATGGAGGGGAGGATCGGGCGGTGGTGTGGGGAAACACTGCTGTAGTTGATGACGAAGTGGGTGGGTTGGTTCGCGATTGCGAGGACGATAAAGGAGGGCGGTGTCATGTCGTGGCCAAGGGTGTTGACGAGATTGGGTTGAATATAATGGGATAATGATAATGGATAAGATTTCACACTCGAGCCGTTTGAATGGGCTTCACCTCCAACCCAAAAAAAGATTCATTTTGAAAATATCAAAATTAATTCAGCCAAATTCATTGGCTATTTTACAACACTCTTGCCTACTATAAGCTTACAAAATTCATAACTTGTCTCCACAACTGATGTGGGATTAAACACAAGTCTAAAAGAAAAGAAGCAATACTCAAAATAAGTAAACATGACTAAACTAAAAATAAGAAAATACATACTGCTCTGACTCGAACTAAAACCACAGAGCGTGACTCGATGCATGATTGTAGCTCTACGCATAGCCATGGTGCGACGCCTCCTGCGCTAATACATGTGTCGATACTTTCGCTTCGGGCACGCTTGTGCTTCGATGTCCTGATCATTCTCCCCATGTAGGAGAGAGCTTGATCCCGTCGAGTGAGGTACAGAAAAACTCTATATTCCAATACATCTGGATCAACCTGCTATAAATCACTGTGATCCATCCACGTGTCCTCAACAGGTTATTTTTCTTTTCAACGAATCAGATATCGTCGGGTTCCACCATCTCTATTAGAGATTTTTTTATCATGTAAATTTTATCTATTTTCTTTGCTGTATTAGAATGATTATTTGGGAGTGGAGGAAGTGAGAGGCTCTCAGAAAATATCTCAGGGGAGGGCTTATCAACCAGTGGGTTGCTATGGTTAAAATCAAGACCCTTACAATCTACCAAATTCTCAGCATTGAAAGTAGAACCAATTCCAAAATCCTCGAGAAGATTTATAATATAGGCATTGTCATTTATTTTATTTAAGACTTTAAAAGGTCCAGCACTACGGGCATGTAACTTCCAACACTTTCCGGGAAAACCGTTCCGGATGAATCTGGATCATCACATAATCACCAACATTAAAAGTTTTAAATTTCTTCCTGACATCAGTTTATAATTTATAGTTAAGATTGCTCTGTTCGATTCTATCACTGATTTTTTGTGCAACTCATACATGTGTGTGGCAAAAAAGGATCCAGACTCTGATACTCTATATTGATCAGCCATAAGAATGAGATCAACGGGTTGTCTAGGCTATCTCATGTGGACCCTTACCCGTTGTCCTATTGGCAGGTGAATTATATGCAAAGTAGACAATGGAAATTTTAGATCCCAACTCCTAACATGTTCACTAACGAAGGTATGCAAGAGATTCTTTAGGCTTCTATTGACAACTTCAATTTGACCGTTAGCCTGACGGTGAAAAGTAGTGGAGAACTTAAACTTTGTGCCTAACATGTGCCTAAGGGTCTTTAAAAAATAACTAGTAAACTTAATATCCCTATCAGACACAATAGACGTAGGCAGACCGTGCAGTTTGACAACACCATCGAAAAAGATCTTAGCTACTTTGGAGGCGTCAAAGGTTCGAGAGCAAGACAGGAAGTGGGCCATTTTAGAAAAACGGTCTATAACGACTAGTATTGAATCGTGTTTTTTAAGAGTTTTCAGGATATCTAACATGAAGTCCATACTAACATCCTGCCATGGGCAATTTGGGACCGATAGTGGGGTGTATAGACCGGTGTTCTATTTTGTTGCTTGGCTAGTTGGCAAGTATGCCACCTTCTCACATGCTTGGCAACATCTCCTTTAAAACTTGGTCAATAGAACCGATATTTAACGGCTTATATGGTCTTTTCATTCCCAAAATGTCTAGCTTGATCACCAGCATGCAATTTCATGACAAAAAAAATAGGTTCTTGGAATGCATAACTTTCGGTGTAGAAATAGATATCCTTCATGTAATGTATATCTATCGAATTCTCGAGTTGACCCATCTTTCAGTGTCGTGTATATGTCGCAAAAAATTAGGACACACTCGTACTTCGTCTTAAAATTTTCAAAGTTGTTTACTATCGTGGACATTTTGGTCAAGACAAACATACGGCGACGACAGAGGACATCAGCGACTTTATTTTCTAGTCCCGTTTTGTAACATAGAGTGAATGTGTAATTTTGAAGGAATTCAATCGATCGCTCATGCCGTGCGTTCGACTTTTTTTGTGAGTATATATACTTTAGGGCCTCATGGTCGGAGTAGAGGACAAACCCCTATGGCCAGTGGCATACACATGATTCTCATTCAGTGGGGGCGAAGACTTTGCTACTTCTCAAAAGATTTGACGCGTAATTGCTCTAACTCAAATTTAAGATTCAATTTAGGTTGACCTACATTGTTTAGAGTGCTTAAAACAAGTGCTTTTTTTAGAATAAATTTCAAGGTCTTATATGGGTATTCAAATCAGTGCTTTCTTTAGTACCCCTTGGTATGTATCTTGGAGTTCAAGGGGGAGGTCAGGATGGTCTTCTTCCCTGCAAACCACATCGGTATGGAGATGGAGTACTAAAAGTAACTACTCATTGGAATACTCAACAATTCTGTTAAATTATTTCTTAGGATACATTGACAGCGTAGCCAATGACAATCTGGTTATCTCCTCAACATATTCGTGTTGGTTTTGTGGCTAAGATGAATGAGCCAAAATAAAGTGTTAATGCTTCACTGTCTTTATTAACTTAAAGAAAATAAAAGAGAATAAAAAATGCAGCATGCAACTTATTTTCTGAACAGAAAATTTAAAATCATAACTTGCAGAGTAATGGCTCTCCACTTTGCTTCAACAAAAGTTCTCTTAGTTAATATTAATGCTTCCTATGAATAGATATGCTATTAGATTTTTATTACAAATAGTTTAACCTTTTCGAATGGCACCTTTCTAAGTTAATATGATTCCATTATGACCACTGATAAAACTTTCTAGATTTATCTAAGACCTCAATATTAGAGTGATATAGGGCAGAATCTATATTTCATAGATTCATGATGCAGACTTGAAAAGGTAGCTCATTTAGTTAAGGTGTAATGGTAGTATACACAACGAATTAGAGGATCATTCTTTTCATCTCCATTTAAGATCTTGATTTTCTCAAGTTGATACTGAAGAAGAGTTATCTTTTATCTTCCTCTTCATTACCTCTATTGATTTATTCATCCTCATCATTATTGCATTAATATGTGGCTAGTTAGAGATCATGTCACAGACTGAAGAGGCACCTTCTAAACAAAAATAAATTTTGAAAAAAATCAGCCCCCTATGACTAGAGTTCATTCCAAATTCATAACATGGGCCAAGCAGTAGGAGTAGGGTAAGGAGCAGGGTAAGGTCCTTTGCGCGAAGGATCATCCTGGTCCTTCGCGCGATGTGGATCATCCATCACAACTGATGGACGATTCAATGGGGAGAAAGAAACATGTTTTGTGAGTGGGGCCCACAAAACCTTTTTTTGTTCACCCTCCCTATATGGGTCATAAACTTGCCCAGATAGACTGGTCCTTCGCGTGAAGGAGCTAACCCGACCCCCAAGCACTAATAGGTCATCAACATCAAAAGCTTTTATTTTTGTTCCTAACAGTAGAAATGATTACAGCTTCGCTAAAAATCAATTGAATAATATTTTCATCTATGTTAGGAATTCTCTCAAATAGTTGGTGGGCTTTCAAAGACAACCCCAATTTCACAGCCTACGAAATGGGGGGGGGTCAGAAGCTAGAGCCCGAACTGAAAAGAGTAGAATTAATGAATCAAAGAAATCTAACAGAAAAAAAAGAGACCATCAAGAGCAAGACAAAGAAAAGCAAACCTCGAAAAATTAAGTCCCGACCGTCAGCTGGAGGCTGGTGAGGTCGTCACCAAATTTCAGTAGGGGCGATTGCCCCTACTCGCCCCCGCTGTAGGTCCGCCACTGTCTATGGCGATAGATAATGTTGTCAATAGCGAAGCGCTTAAATCACCGCATAGAACTCTTATCAAAGGTGGAGTATCGTAGCCTGGTATCATTCAACTTCTCACTGAAGTAAGCAACTGAATGATCTTCTTGAGCGAGAATTCTGACTCTACCAATTTCTGATGTGTCGCACACCACTTCAAAGATCTTGAAAAAATCGGGGAGACGCATGATAGGAGCACTAACTATTATCTTTTTGATCTCAATAAAAGTTTTCGAAGTAGCGCTAGACAAAGTGAATTCACCCTTCTTCAAACAGTCGGTAATTGGGGTCATGACAATGCTAAACTCTTTGATAAACTGATGATAAAAAGTCGCGAGCTTATGAAAACTTCTCACACCACTGATGGTCTTGGGCTCGGGCCACTTCTCGATGGCCCTTTCTCATAATCCTCAGAAACTCCAACAGTAGAGGCTACAAATCCTACGAATTGAACTTATATAGAGAGAAATGTGCACTTCTATGAATTGGCGTACAACTCTTCCCCTCTCAATACAGAACAGACTTGACGTAGATGGTCTAATTGTTGCTCGCGAGATTTACTGTAAATGAGGATATCGTCAAAGTAAACTACCAAAATTTGACCATAAAAAGACGTAGTACTTGCGTTATCATTCGCATGAAAGTACTCGAAGCATGCATCAGTCCAAAAGGCATGACCATCCACTCGTACAACCCGACCTTCATTTTAAAGGTAATCTTTCATTCATCTCTGGGACAGATGCGAATTTGGTGATAGCCATTTTTCAGATCGATCTTGGAGAAAATAGTGGCACCAAATATCATATCCAGCATATCATCCAGTCTAGCAATGAATAAATAGTATTTAACTGTTATCTTTATGATGGAACGACTATCCACGCACATACGCCGAGATCTATTTTTTGGCGTCAATAAGGTGGAAACCACGCAAGGACTCATGCTCTTTTGAATGAAACTCTTTCTCAATAGTTCATCAACTTGCCTCTTGAGTTCGACATGCTCGGCAGGGTCATCCTATAGTGTGACGAGTTTAAAAGACTAGCTCTTGAAACTAGATCAATAGTGTGTTGGATGTCACGCGAAGCTTGTCCGGGAGGTCTTTAGGAAACACATCAGCAAATTTCGTAATCACTGGGGTGATTTCGGGAGGGATCAGAGTGTTGGATTCCTTGGTAACTTTCTTGATTGCAAGAATCACGAAGGGAGCTCCTTTCTCCTAATCTTAACTTTCTCCTAATCTTAACTGAATTCTTTGGAGCAATCAAGCTGATACTGTTGGTTTTCTTTGTTGTAACAGACTTTAGTTTAGATTGTTCAGTCTTAGGCTCACGAGACATTAACTTGATCTTTTTTTCTTTTTTGCTCAAACCGACATATATTTGACTGGTCGTAGATGGTAGCATTCTTGTCGTACAACCATAGTCGTCCAAGGATAACACAATCCACATCCATAATCACAACATCACACTAGATTTTGTCCTTATAAAGGCCGAAGTCAATCGAGACAAGGCATCTCTGCTTGACTTTCAGCGTTGAAGAGTAAATCCATGTCACTCTATAAGGATGAGGATACGTTACAACCTTCAAGTTAAATTTTGCAGTTACTGTAGACAATATTGCATTAATGCAACTTTCACTGTCTATAATTATTTTGCAGCTCTTACTACCAATCTTCGTAAAGATGTGGAACATAGTAGTATATCTCCGGCTGTCTTTCTCCTTTGGCTGAGACAAGATGCACCTAACGACAGATAAGTGAATCGACGTTGTTGGTCTAATGCAGTTAAGACCAATGTTATCATATGCGGTCTCGTCATCCATGTCAGATCTTCTTGGAAAATAATTCATCTGAATCCGATTCTGACACTGCTTCAGGCACTCTATTGACTAAGAAGTCTTGACTAAGATTGAGCAATTGACAGCCACATGTTCATATCCTTGATACTTGTAACATTTGATCATGGGAGTCAGTTTAGAGAACTCCATGTCAATGCCCTTGTCTTTATTCTCAAACTCTTGCCTTTATATTTGCCTTGTGGGTTGAAGTCTGGCCTGGAAAGCGATTGGGATACTGACTCGAGGTGGAATTGGTTGTTTGAGTGTGACTCCTAGAGGTGGGACTAGATTTGGCAGCATCTAAGTCTTGAACCAAGGAATAGGCCTTTCAAATTCGGTGATTTTACGAGCCAAAATTTGGTTCGCAATGTCATCTCTAAGTCCGGCTCTAAATCTAGAAAAGATTTGAGTTTGTACTCAGTGTTAAGGCATTATATCTGATGAAAAACTTATCAAATTTTTCACGTACTCCTGTTTCGATTTATTGTCTTGAGTGTGTCGATGCCACTTGTCCATGAGACGAGCACTAAATGACAGTGGCACATATTTTTCTTTAAGTTCATCTTTCATTCTTGTCATGTACCAACGGTTCTTGATCAAGGCTGCACACATGTTTACTAAATTAGTCTAATACTGACTAGCTTGATCGATCAGCTTCATCGCGACAAATTTAATTTTTCTAGGTTCAATGAGACCATACCATGTAAAGTTCGTATCGAGTTGTAGTGTCCAATCTAAGAAAGTTGTGGATTATGACGTTCATCAAAGGTGTGAACGTCGATCTTGATGTTTTTCAAGTATTGGCTATGGGGGTACTGCTCATCCGTCTCTGGTATAGTACCAACCAATCACATTCTTCTTCATGCTCATTGTGGTTTGCTTCACATCCTTCTTCATGCTCGTTGTGGTTCTCAAGATGTGTCTCGACTCTACCTAACATATCTCGGGTCTGGTTCACAGTTTGGGTCAGGGTTTCTAGTTGAGTCCGCATGGGAGTCAGAACTTCTAGCTGATAGCAGCGAGTGTTGTGGAGACTTGTTTGGGATCTATAGGTGTATTGCCTAACTCACTAGACTCTCCTAGAAAATATGAGTGTCCACTACGGGTAGGCATGCACTAAAACAAAACTTAAATGAATGCAGAAAATATTTAAATGCATTTTATGCAAAGAAAACAAAATAAAATTTTCCTAATAAATTCTTAAGATAAAACTCAATTTTTTCTAGACCTAATACAAGTTTTCTACTTAAACCTTGCTCTGATACCAAATGATGTGAAACGAGTGTCATGTGTGATGTGAGAGATCAGTGATAAAAGCAAATTTGCTACGTTTCACGAAAATGACGATCTTGATAGGCATCAACTTAAAATTCTAACATTAACTGATGGGTTTTAACAAATAGTTGTAAGCGTAGTCGGAATAATCTAATCTCACTAAAATTAATCACAATATCCTGCCACACATGAAACTGTTTTACTTGTAATACTGACAATAATGAATATAAGTCTAACAGAATCACATAATCTCACAGTATAATGGACATCATGAATTACTGATAGAATATGAGAGATAAATTGCACAATGAAACCAAATCAATAATCTAATTGCTGATTTAGAAAATTACCTACTAAGAAGCTACCGTTCTCAGGTACGCATCTTGTTGTTGTTAATTACTTTGAAAATATTTTGATGTGAGAGAGAGAGAGAGAGAGAGAGAGATGAGATTAGAGGAATAGATAGATAGAGATGCAAGAATGAAAGATTAGGATAAAGAAAACTTTGTCCGTTGTTGGCAACTCCGGACGAAGGAAAAAAACCTAAAAAAATAAATATTTCATCCCCAGTTGCCAACTCGGATCAAAAAATGCAACCTCCAGCCAAGGAGGCCGCCACGCTGGAGGGCCGAAACAACCAACCGCTGATGTGGCACCTACGTGGAATATCAGAAGTTGCTTTTTAGAAATATTTTTGGAGGAGGTTGATTTTTGAAATTATTTTTTAAAAGTGTAATTATTCAAAAAAATTGCCCATATGCTAATAGCTAATAGATCTAATAAAAGAACAAAAGCAACATGTGTATACCACTTCTCTCTGCTCCAAAGACACACATAACCATTCGGTGTGGGAGTAAAAGTGTAAAACTAATTCAACCAGCTTCAGAACCCCTCTCAATATCATAAATTGACCTTGAGGCATCTTCCAAAATTGGTTTGGGAAAGAAAATCAGAAAGTGACTGATTCAACCTATAATATTGCTACAGGAAGTAGAATTGAGTAAGGTTTTAGAACCAAATATCTTTTTGGTAGATGGGAAATGGTTCAAGAAATTACAGAAAGCAATGTAGACCTGGAATAGTTTCTTTAATTCTCAACCCCCTTCCATCCCCCACTTTCTTTATTTGGCATTTAGGCAAAGGAACAAAACGAGATATTTTCAAAGAAAAGAGAGAAGTGAAATAATAAGGAAAGAATAAAAAATGCATTTCTTTCACTCAGGTTCATCACCACTGAGGTGCAAAATGGAACTTCCAGTTACCTTTCAATTTTTTAACAAAACCAAACTGCCAAGTATTCAAGCCGTCGTGTTTCAAGCTTAATTCACTTTTCCTCTAACTCTCTAAGCCCAATTGTCAGACAAGCGTTCCCTCTAAGATTTCCCCCACAACTCTCCTCCATTTTTTTTTGCAATCCCCTTGTTTCTTCCTCTTATCCTGTGAATCACTCTTGTTCTCAGCCAAAACATTTCCTCTTTTCGTATATGTTTTTTAGGGAATAATTCCTGTTTTTATAAGTCTGAGCAAATGAGACAAAAGGATACATGATCTCTCTTTCCACAGGAGCAACAAACAGACGAAGAATATGAAAGTTCACATAGTGATAACTTTGTCCATATATAGTTCTCACTGTGCTTTGATTCGCACGCATTTTGAGGAAAGAAGAGGAAGAGAAGATCAGAAAGAGAAACTTTGTATAGACAGATCAAGGTTCTAATTATCGGATATCGGGATCGTATCGGATGAGGGTTTTTTGTATCGGATATCGGATATCGAGGGAGATATCGGGGATACACGCGCATATCGAGCATTCATATCGGACATTATATATAATGAAATATTGATAATTAAATGTTGGTTTAGTGTCATAGATTCATCCACCTAATAAAAATGATGTAATATGCATGCAAAGACAGTAAAAAATAATATACATTTGAACGCAGCTGTGCAATAAATAAGTTATTTCATATCGGGCGATATATCGGCTGATTTATCGCCCGATATCGGGTGATTTATCGGCCGATATTTCAAATATTGACAGTTTTTTGTTACAAATGATATGGCGAACGATTTTCCCATATCGTATCGGCAGTAGGTAAAAAAGGAGATATCGGACGATATTCAGCCGAATCGGCCGAGATATTTAAAACAGGGAGACAGATGAAGAGAAAATGTCATGGTTTCCAAGTTCCAACAAAATGCAATAATTTACTCAACCATTTTGCTTAACTAAAGTATCATTTTCAAAGTTAGCAGATCTCTAAGTGAGTAACTGGCCTAGAGTAATGCTATTTATACTATTTTTTTATGCTATATTATAGTAATACTCTATAAATTATGGGTCACACTCTCATGAATTGTGACTCCCACCCTCATTAATTGTTAGTGTGACCTACAATTCATAGAGAAGTAGTATAATGTAGTATCAAAAAAGTAGTACAAATAGCCAATGTTTAAAATAGCGATAACGTAATAATAACATTTTTCCTTTGTTATGTTAATATAGGTTATAACGTAACGCATAACGTCAGTTACACGATTTAGTATTTATTTAATAAAAATAAATATATATACTATATTTAAGAATTTTATAAATAGGAAAATAATTTTTAAAAAATCTAAAAATAATATCAAAATAATATATAATACATTTAGCAAGTCTCACAATAATTTTTAGCAAGTATCACAATAATTTTTCACATTCACAAATCATAATAAGTTCGCAAATATAACAAATTTCATAATAAGTTCGCAAACATAACAAACTATAACAAGTATGATAACAAACATGATAATTTTTAGCAATTACTTTTTGATAATATTATCTCAGCTAATACTTTTGCAATCATCTCTCTCTGCCCTCTCCCCTAGATATTTTACTCTCTCTGCTCTCTGCCCCCTCTGATCTCACTCTACTTTCTCCCCCTCCCGATCTCTCTTTGCTCTCTGCTCTCTCCAGATCTCTCTGCTCTCTCACCCAGAGAGAGTAGAAATAGATTAGGAGCGGGAGAGAGAGATTGGACAGAGAGAGAAGAGAGAGCTACATGTGTTTGGAGACGACGCCGACGAGAATCACGACAGAGAACCACCACTTGGAGACGCGCCGACGAGAACCACTACGACGGAGAATCACCAGATGTAGGTCTTATTCTTCTTTCTTCTTCTCGGCGCCGCCGACGAGGTTGCAGAGAGGATTTTTTTGGGAGATTTTTTTGGCCCTAGACCGAGCGAATTTGGGGAGTTTTATAAAAAGTTGACTTGCACCATAACGTAAGTTACGGTGCGTTACGTAATAACGTAACGTAACGAACGTTATGAGCAAAATAACCATAGTTATGAAACATTATATTTTTTATCCCTATTACATAACAATTGGTCGGCGTTAGGTTAGATAACGAGTTATATAACTGATTTTTTAGAACACTGCAAATAGCATTACTCATTGAGCTATGTTGTCTACAGCGTTCATACTGGTGAAGTCCAAGAAAAAGTTTTATTCATGTCCCAGAACAACACAGCCAAAGTCAGCAAACCGACCACTGAGGAAGAAAAATCTCGAGCATAATCTAGAGAAAATAAATATTCTTGATAGACAGATCTGTTCAAGAGATGGTTGAATGAAGGCATGTTGGCTGTACTGAAGATCAAAACATAACTGTCTTTTAGCATGCTTTATCTGTTCAATAGAATAATACTTCAATAAGTTAGGGAAACAAGAAAGTCATTTCTCCTAATTTCAATCGCTGAAGGCTTCTTATTGATTCATATACATGACCTCCTGGCTGCCTTTAAACATGTTTGACGTATTTTCTACAGGAAAATTTACTGAGGCCAATCATGCTAGGTAGTTGTGACTAATGGTGACTCTATAGTCTATCGTGCAATAACGGTTGAAAATGCAGTTTTAAAGTTACGAGCCAATGGGAGAAAATTTTACGGCCGGTTATAATGTCTACTATGTAGCATCACTAAGAGTATCAGTAGCCACTTTAACCCAAATACAATCAAGAAGCGAAAAACTAAGGAAGGGTATGCATGTAAAATCCTACAATTACAAACTAACCCCATATGATACTGCAGATTATAGGCTTGCAAACTATCAAAAGAGGCCTGTGCAGAATTAGATAGTTTCAGATATGAAGGTTATTGAAACAGGCAAATATTGTAAAGAAAAAACTTTCTTGTTGAGCTCTCTAATTAGAATCTTCTAACGTTACAGTGTTAGCATCCTAAACTCCAACATCCATCACAAACAAAACAATGATTTGGTAAGGTTAGGATTTTGCAGTTTTGCTCTCTGCGGCCTAGCTAAAGAAAATCAGGAATTAGCTAAAGAAAATCAGGAATTAAGTATCAAAGCTAAACACATTGTAAAAAGAGTGCATCTCAGAGATTTCCATGCATAGAATAAGATGAAAGACAGTAAAAAATGTTGGGGGTGACTATCTAATATTAGGACATCAATTCCTCGTTCATTTAATTTCAGTCATAACCCTTGGAAACATGTTACCTGGTCAATACATGGTAATTGTAGATAGAATCAATCCTCGCTCCTCATTCTTTGCTCCTGCATAGGGGTAAGCCCACGTTCAAAATGAGCTTTCAAGTCCTTCCTCACCCTGTCAGCCAAAAACATTTAGCCATATCACGCAAGGGAGACAATTGACAAGAGGAAAGAGAATTAGCCCCAGCATCATGGTAGTGAAACTCAGTCACCCTTTCACGCAGAATGTAGTCAGACCAGAAAATATGAAATTCTACTGTGCTCCTACTTTAAAGACCAAAAAGTACGAAAGACTATTGTGTATTGTGAATCAACTTAAAAGTAATTCGCTGTGTTGTAACCATAAAGACCAAATTTGATATCCATAATAGTGTTCAAAGCCATAATCCACGATGAAAGATTCCGAACAATTTTTTCCCCCCTCTTTTGAGTTGAAGGAAAACAAAGACACCGAAATTTTATTGATACAGAATAAAATGCAATATATTCTCGACATGATCATCAGAACTCTAGAATACAAACAGCAAATCTGCCAAATTTAAGTAGCTTCCCGAATCTACACAATGGTTGATCTAGTATTATTGCCACACTCACAGAAAAAAGGAACCCCTAACCATCCGACTCGTTATTTGTTCTACTCCGAGTAACATCGATAGCACTTAGAGAAACTAGTTAGAGAACATAATCCATAAACCTAAGAGCAAAGTTTCTTTCTTGGGGCTTTAATCACCAAAAAGCTGGCACATTGGCAAATCATTTGCATATAATGTACATCTAGCGTAGCGCTACACCCCATCTTTAATCTTAGCTCCATCATGAGTGACAACCTAATTGGAGAAGTGATATCTAAAGAACTCAGAAACATTCTATGCATTTTAAAACTAGATCGGCATGAACCTCTCGCGAATCAAGTAAAAATAGAAACCTCAAAACACATAATTTTAAATATCTTCAACCCAATAAAAGACTGACTCCCTTTTCTTAATGCTCATTCTCTCTTATTCCCCTCCTTTCGGTTAACTCTTATGTACAATGGTTTTGAACCCAAAACATTGTGGCTTCATGTGAAAAAAAATCACTGCTTTCAGACTACATGACGTGAATTTCTTATTAAACCCCATCCTGGCTCTGAGATCAAAATTCTCTCTATCCTTTCCAAAATGTATTGCATTTTGATTGCAAACGTATCCGAAATGCCCAAATTACGTAGCAGAATCAACCTAATCGGACCAAAATTTCAGACGCTAACGTTATTTGAATGAGAACGAAAATTAGGGAAAATGAAAGAATAGGGTTTCGTGATTAACTCGAAGTCGACGCGACCGGCGACGGCAAACTGGCGGTTAGAGCTCGCCGGTGATTGCGAGTCGCTCGCAGGACGATGACAGTTTTGAAACTCCCCTACCCAAAATCAACTGGGCTCTGGAGAGCGGCAAGGGAGAGGAAGCGGAGCAGCAGTGGAGGCCGTTAACCCGCTAGCCCGACCCGAATCTAACTGAATTCTCGGGTTCGAGTGGTAATTCTGGACCCGTTAAAGATTTTGAGTCAGTTTTAGGGGTTTTTTTTTTTTTTTTTTTTAAAAAAAAAAATTGGGTTGGTTTTAGGTTGTTAGAACTTTGGTCTCGTTTGGGAGCAAGGTTCAGCTTTCCAGACCTTTTTGAGAGTTTGAGGCTCAAAACAAAGGTTGCTGAAAGTGGGAGTTGTTGCAAGTGCCACCATGGTCTTGGAATTCAAATCCCCCTTTTCACCAACCTACAACTTATATTTCAAAAAAGAAAGAAACTTAAGTCTAGCCTTCTGAGAAAGAGGTTGATTTTTATAACCAAACTTTGATTAGATTTACTTTTATGAAAATTTTTAAAAGCAGTATTTTCTTAAACTCGGGTCGGGGTTATTAAATTCAGATATAAGTATTACTAAAGTCACTGTCACTATATCAAAACTCCGAAGTTGAGAGTATAGGTATTTATATCTTAACATGCCCCCGCCGATTGAGCGTCATTTTTAAGGCCGAACTCTGGGCTTTGCGCTAATGGTATGTTTTATTTTTGATTATGTTTTTTAAATATGCATCCGTGAGATTTGAACCTGAGTTGCTCTGATACCATATTAAAGTTCTGTCACTGCACCAAAACTCCTAAGTTCAGTTGAGACTGAGGTATTTATATTTTAACAAGTATGTCCACATCAAAACACGACAATTTTTCAGACAAAACTTTCTAAGGCTTAGTTTGATAAAAGAGTTTCCAAATTGAGGTTTCGTTTAGTTAAAATGAAACTGAGGTCCCTACAAACCACAATTTCAGAAACTCCACTCAAATTGGAGTTTCACAAATCCCAATTTCATGAGGTTTGGTACCCAATTTCTAGAACTCTATTGTGTTCTCCAACAAGGCCTAGCTCTCTTTTCATAGCACGGTTAAACCAAACCTAAATTTGGGAGAGTTTAAGGCTCAAAATGTGGTTACTAAAAGTGGACACTGTTTGAGAGTAAAAATGGAGCTTCTGAAATTGAAGTTTGGAGGTACCCAAACCTTGTGTAGTGGTTAAATTTTGACCTCTAACACGATTATGACACGTGTCCTGAAGTAGGATCATAAACCAACTCTCCCGAACTCGATCTGAAGCCTCCGTCACTCCCCTTCCGAAGACTTCCCACTTCTATGACTCTGAAACCATATTGTCTCCCGAATGCACTCCGACTCCAATCCAAGGTCCCATCACGTGGCAACAACTATTTCCATCAAGCGATAGATCGAGATAAATCCTACAAATTATGACGATTAAGCACCTTTATCCCCTACTTGGCCAAGACTCTGTAACAATCCTATAACCCATCAAACATTTAGAGATAATGTTGATAACCCTCAAGGCATCATCCCAACTACCAAGTTTCAACCTAAGTGGTTATAAAGATCAACAGATCAAGCCAATCAGTTGAGATCTGCATCTATCCGTATCCACTCCATCGCCTCTGTGAGGTATAAATACGCCTCCTTCTCTAAGAAGGAGGTCGCTTCCTTAATCCTCAGAGTATATACCACACCACGCTGGTAGCTTTCCTCTGCCAGTTCACCACCACAATACACCGGCAGTTTCCCTCTGCCTGGTCCTCCCTCCTTTCCACGTACTAATTTTCATGCCCGAGGGTCTTAAACCAGCACCGCATTGGTACTCCTAACCTGAAAAGAGTCTTCTTTCTCAGTGCTCTGACAGGTCTGATTAGGAACGTTCAGTCACTTGTGGCAGAGTTTTATCCAATACAAGCTGGTGCTAGCTTGAGTTTATACTCGATGTCTCCCTTCCAATTTAAACCTTCCTCAAAAAAACTCTTTCCTAGCATCGATTGTCCCAAAAAAGCAAATGGTCATCCACAATGGCACCCTTTCGAAGACAAACCAATACCAATGCCGGGGTTACGTCCCCCTACACGCTGTAGATCGCGAATGTGCCACAGATGACATTGTCTCCTCCTCCTCTCAGGGGATAGCCATCAGCGCCCAACTGCCACCGCTATACGAAAGCCAGATCCTTCAGATGCTTACCGATATGAAAGAGCAGATGAAAGAGTAGCAAATCCGGTCAGATCGTGATTGGGAACAGGCGGCTCTCGACTACGAGAACACTATTTGTGAATAGCAGGCGTTGAAGTAACTCAACAACCAACTCCAGGCTCAAGTCACCGCCCTGCAAGGCATCCAGGCGCAGATGCGAATGAAGAACCCAAAGAGGGGAGACAAAGGGCAATAGGCCCATCATGAATTTTGAGGCGGCCCAAGCCGATGTCTCTCTTGCATGAAGATGGCTCCGACAATGAAGCTGATTCTCCTCGTTTCCGGACGGAGGTTCAGCATGACCAAAATCAAAGGATGATCAAAGAGTTTCCTGACATCAAAACCCACGATGAGCTGGTTCAAAGGCGGATCCAGGAGGCAAAGATGCAGTTTCATAGTGGACTGACACTGGCAACTGCCAAAGTCACTTGTTTTCCATTGATTTGAAAAAGGGATAAACTTACAAAATTGTTGGATAAAATTACAAGTAATTAAACAAGAAAAATTACAAGAATCTTCTACTGAGATTTCTGAGGAAGTGTGCCAGTGGAAGTCTAGTCAGGGCGCAACTACTTTATTCCGTTGATGATGCGAGGATTGATCTTCGAATGCTACTGCTTGCGAATTCCTTCTTTCCTGGTTCCGGAGATTTCTTGAGAGAGGAAGATCTTAGCGTATTAGCATCTTGAATTTATCCTTATAGGATTAGAGAAGTAATTCTCCGAATTTTTGAAAGTGAGATAGTAGATCTCTTGTTAGTTTAAGCTTTGAAGCTGCTATAGAAGCTTTAGGCTTTTCAAAAAGCCCTCTTGGACTTAAATTTTTTCAAGACTGAGCCTAGCTACTAGTGGGCTATTTATAGGCTCAATAGGGAGTTATGATCCATTGATTGTCTCTTCTTAATGAAGTATCATGGTTGTAACTACCCATTAATCCCCCTACTAACTTAGTGGGACGGTTACCTTAAATCCACTGGAGGCGAGGCTAGCCATTGGAGATGATGCTAGATAAAGCTTCAGGGGAAGCTAGCAAAGCTTTAGGCAAAGTTAGATAAAGCTTCAGGAGAAGCATCAGCGGAGCTAAGCCAAGTGATTGAGTTGAAACCTGCACAAAAATACAAAATTTCATAACTTTTATAATAATAGTACAAGGTGCTCAATTATACCGCTATAGCAAGTGGCTATGCGGGTCGTGATCCATATGGAAGGACTAGCGATGAAAGCTTTTTTAATAAGTTCTTTTTTAAGTGACAAAGTATGGTTAAAGATCTTCTTTCAGTTCTTTAAAAGAAAAAGAAAAAATGGAGTTACAGTTAAGTTAGAAAGAAAGTGATAGATCGAGAAGGTGGAGAAAATGAAAGTAGATATGTACAAAGAAATTGAAAAAGATTAAAAGAAATTTGAAAGATTGTGGTGTTAGTAATTTACACTAAAAATTAAAAAAAAAGAAAACTAAAACCTAAAAAAGTTACTTACCTCTTCGGTGTCTGCTTACCTTTAACCCGTATCGACGATGTACCTTTGCTTGAAGGCGAGCGAAGTATGACAAACAGGATCTTGGTCATTCTCGTATTACAACTATAAATTGAAAAGGCAAGCTACACTACCATAGAAATGGATATCCATTACTATAAGCCATCAATGGCACCTGCAAGGACAAGGCAACTTCGAGGCTATCGATTTCATTTAGATCCACAAACACAGAAGAGAGAAGAAAATGAAAACAAGAATAAAGAAGAAGAAACTTTGATTCAGTTCAAATAACAATAGAAGAAAAAATCACTTACACCGGTGTCACCTTCAGTACAAACTTGCTCTCATTCCTCCATGAAAGTATCATCTCCTCTCAGTTACATAAAGAAAATAAAATTATATGAAAGAAAAATAAAAAATCTAAGTTATAAACTACAAATTAACCTAAATTCTACTCTCTGCTTGGTCGTTCCTCTTTTTGTCTTTGAGATTGTAAGTATTTATAGGAGAAATGTAGAGGATAGAGGAGTATGAAGATAAGGGAAGCTGGCTATTTCTGAATTTAAATCCTCCCCTTATCTCCAAACTTGATTTGGTGTAGATATTCAGTTCTGATCTGTAACTTATTTGCGTATTGATTGCTAAATATAACTTATCAAATGTCAGAATTAGAAATAATGATCAACTTAAAAGTTGTAACCCTTTAAGTCTTCTTTCTGGATCATCTTGAATCATTATGTTTGAGTTTTGGTAACGAATATGATTCAAATACTAAAATGTATCCAGCCAAAATCTTAGTTAAAATTGCTTCTTGATCTTCTCACTATCCATTTTATCTCTTTGGATTTGGACTCTATATTTGACGTTATCCTCGATTGATCGTTAGTTTTAACCATTTGATTCACCAAAAATTGAATTTAACCAACTGGATTTGGGATCATCCTCCTCTAACTAAATAGATCGAGTTAAATCAGAATTTAACTTATATTTATTTGATTTTATCCTCTTTCTCCTCATAATTATCTTCTTCATAATAGACACTTAAGATAAGGAATTTAGCAAATTTGTTACATGATAAATGTGGATATGTAATAAAGAATAATGCAATAAATGTGTACAATCACACCCCATACCTATCTTTTGCTCGTCCTCGAATAAAACAACAAAATTAAACCAAAGATTATTAGACCACTTTTGTAGGTCACGCGATTGCACTGAGCTTGTGCAACAAGCCGTTAAACCTCTAGGTTACCCCTAGAGGATGAGTTTTATCTCGTGAGGGTTTTCAGTGGATTGCACCCACAAAATCCATAAAGAAAGAGAAAAATGTTAATATTTTGAAAACACATTTTGAAAGAAAAATATAAGTTATAGGAAAACCGAAATTTTCATTCCTAAACTTAGTCTCTATTCAAAATTTTGTTATCAATCGAAGTAAAGAGTCAAATTGTACTTATCATCTAGTCTATTACTTTACCCTAAGTCATATGCACCTTCGTGACCGTGAAGTTTTAACTAAGGGTTCTTTAACTCTAACTCTTATGCCTTATTTATATATATATATTATTTTATTTTTGGTAGTATTATTTCTTAGTTCTATTAGGCTTTCAAATCTGCCCATGTAAGGAACCTTTAATCGGTGACTCCCAAACCAAACGGTCTTAGGGCACCGGGTGAGAAAACACCCCAAAGACTTAAGGACTCGAGCAAACAAGGCCACAAAACTAAGGATTTTATTACATAAACCGCTTTTAGGCGTGAATACTTATGCTTTATGAGGCACAAATACCCAGCTTAATCAGAAAATTTCTATAGATATAGATTTCTTTTTTTTATTTTTCTCAAACTTATCTCTAATCATCTTTTGCATAAATACCAAGGCTTGCTTCGGTCAAAGCACCTAGCTAATCAATAATTAGATTTGTTTATTTTTCATAGATATACATATATATATATAGGGCATAAGAATCTTTGTTTTTGAACCCTAAGTGTGTAAGTGTATAAAGTGCGCATATTTCATCAAGGCAAAGATCAAGACTAAATTACTTTGACAAATTCTTCCTAACCATAAAATTAAACAAATAATCTTATTTTGACCAACTATAAGAAATCCTAATTATGATTATCCTATTCTATAAAATTGACTTAATTTCTTACAAAAAATATGTCAAAATATTGTTTCTATTTTCAAGAAGTTTTTTTTAAAGTAAAGAAAATGTTAATAATAATTTTTTTTTTGTTTTTTTAAAAAAAAGGAAACCTAAGTTATGTTAGAACCCTCCCCCACACCTATCTCATGCATTGTCCTCAATGTATGAATTCATGCATAAATGCATGAAAAAGAAGAAAGGGAAGGAAAATATTACCTAAGGTGGTGGTTCCGGTGGTGGTCTGATTGGTCCACGAAATGCGACCCAATTGAATTTGCGTGGAGTTCAGAGGAACCCACCAGAAACCTCTCTAATATAACCCACTAAAATGATGTATACATGAATGATTTTTATTAAAAATTTTACCCCGTCTAATTTTCAAATTTCATAATTAATTTCGGAGTCAATTTTATCAACACCCTTGTCCCAAAATGGAGTGTGAAAAGATGAAATGATTGACTTGGACTTAGGAAGTAGGGGAACTAATACCGACTAAGGAAAGTGACTTAAGTCAAGTAAAGATTCAGGAGTCGAGATTGGTTCAGGAAATGGGTCCAAATCAAGAAGTTGAAACTCAAGTCTACATTCATTTACCCACAATGGAATGTGACTTAATATTGGTGATTCAAGTTCAAGAATGACAAGTGTGAGAATCAAAACTGACTCTAAAATATTACTCAAGCTGGATAACAAAATAGGAGTCAATATTAATTCAGGAATTTGAGCTAGATCACGAATTTGAGAATCTAGGTCACATTTCTCATTGAGTTCAATTTCATAAAAATGAGAACGTGCCAATTTGTCAATGGGACTTTCAAAAGTATGAAATTGGTCAAGTTCAACATGATGATCATAAAAGATTGGCGATTCAATTTCATGATGAATTAGCACAGGATCCAATGTTGACTCGAAAAAAAGACTGAAATCAGGTGAAGACACCAGAGTCATTATTGAATCAGGAAGTAGAATTGAATTACTAAGTTTAGGTTTAAGATCATATTCATTCTCAAGTTCAATTTCAGGAAAGGGATAACTTGCCAAACTGTCAATGTCATTTTCAAAATTTAGAGTTTGGGCAAGTTCAAATGGGTGTGCTGAAATGGAATCTTATTTTTCAAAACAACATGATTCTTCAGCTCTAATAGAATGGTTTGCAACATCAGAAATGGTCAAATGGTGAGAATGAAGAGTCTGGACCATTAGATCTATGTCATGATTACGATCGATTTGAGCCTGAGTCATGACTTCAAGCATCTTTTCATAGTCGATTGGTTCATTGTTTTGTTGCGAGTGAACTTGTAAAGATGAAGTGTTGTTTTAGAATTTGTGGTGAAATGTGAGTCTGTCAGATTTTGCGATTAATGCTTGGACTCACGCATACTCATTTCTAAGATCGATGGTTTTCTATTTTGAACTGGTGGAACTGCGTATGAATCTTGAAAATATTGTGGATAAGGTGGATAAGGAGGACAAGTTGGTTAAAAATTGGACTCAAAGAAGGTGAATCCCCATTGACTCTGTGAAGAGTTGAAATTATTTTGAAAATTATGGTCATAAGATTGGGGTATGGGTTATATTGATTTGGATAAGACCAATCCGGCACACTAGGTTGGTTAAAGTTATGATATGCCGGGTTGGTAATATCCGAAAAAGAGGTCGAGGTGTAATATGAATTATCATTAAAATTGAAAAAATTATTGTTATAAGTTATATCACACAGGAAATGTCAAACAATGAAAAACAAACAAAAAAGTAAACAAATAAAAAGAAAATCTAACCTAAGTTAGGGTAAACCTTGAAATCACCTAGAGGGGGGTAAATAGGTGACTAGCTAATCTAATAATGTATTAATGTAGAATTAAAACTATTTATGTAAACTAAAAACTATTAAGCTAAACACACAAAGTATAACACAAGAGTGTAGCCAAATTTCCGGTGATAGGCTCTGAACTATCTCCTCAAGATTCCTTTAGATAAGAGTTGAGGTGCCGCTATGACTCTCTTGGTTGAATACAAGTGTAAGCAAACAAACCCAAGCATATATCAATTTGAGCACAAGTATATATCAAGCATATAAAGATGAAAGCAAATAAGCATGCGAGATATAAACACAAGTGAGAGATAGAGAGAGCAATCGCAAACACGGGAGATTTGTTTTGAGATTCAAGCACCCTTGCCCTACGTTCCCGCCTTTAACACTATGAAGGATTTCCACTAGAATCGATCCCACCGGATCACTCGGTACCGCAACATCTACAAGGAGTTCATACTAGAACTCTTGGACTCACTAATCCCTTCACTTGTTCCCGCAAGAACAAACACACGTAAGCACACTAGCTTGCCGAGGCCGTACCTCTATACCGAGCTCCACAAGAACTCGAAATAACACGAACCCGCAAGTTCGCCTCCTCAAATAAAAGTTGAACACTTGATGATCTAAACATTTTGATCACCTAAAAACACTCTCACAACAACTCTCCTATAGGATTGATATAGCAATGGATAGCTCAAGTGTGTGTGAGAAATGGATTTGTGGTGAAAAACTCAAGAAATTTCTTTTTCAAAACACTCTTGAAAAACTCTCCTTTTGACATGGAAGTATTTGGCTCTAAAATAAGTGGAGATAAACACTTAAAAGTATAGGAAAAACTATCTTGAAAACTCACTTGAAATCTTGTAGAAAACAGTCCAAGGGAAGCCTAATATATAGGCTCCCAAAATATGGCCGTTGGAGGCCAACTCAGCAGGATTCCCTGCTGTCGATCGACCGCCCGGTCGACCGGTCAACGTTCAGATTTCTAACCGTTGTGCCATCGGTCGACCGGCCGGTCGACCGAGGCCTGGATACAGAGAGCAGAAGTTCTCTGTCGGTCGACAGCCCGGTCGACCGGGGCCAGATCCAGAGAGCAGAACTCTTTGGCGGTCGACCAGCCCTCCAGCCAAACAAGGCCGTGCACGTTTGTGCACATCAGTTGACCGCTTGGTCGACCGACTTTTGGCTCGGTCGACCGGCAAAAGGCCAGAACACAGGTTTTATGGATTTAAAACTTGATCTTTTTACCTTCAATAAAATCCCATAAATTCTCATAAATTCTACAAAAATAAGTTCATTGATATACTTAAAATACAAATATGTTTGATTAAAAATCAAAACATATTATAAATATTTTGAACTATTTTTGTAATATAGAAGTTTTGCCATAAACAAAAACCTGTATTTTCCAAAAACTATCTCCAAATTGAAAAACTATTTTTCAAAACTTCTCCAAATACAAAAATAAGATATTTTAAAAAATTTTGAAGCTTAGTGTATATGGATATGGTCCACTACACATATATGATGAAATATCTATGTTTTTGACAATAAGCTCTAAAATAAGTTTTGTATATTTTCAAGCTTAAAAACTAAACCGGCATTTTCCAAAACGAAAACTCTATTATGAAAACACATATAAATCTTGTGTGTGAGTGTATATGAACTTGAGCAATCCACCAACGAATCTATGAAAATCACCTAGAGGGGGGTGAATAGGTGATATGGCTAATCTAGTAACTAAATGCGGAAGCTAAAAATAATTTTGCAACACACTTAATACAACCAACAAGTATAGCCGAATTCCCCGTGAAGGGTTCTGGACTAACTCCTCTTGATTCCCCTAGATAAGGGTTGAGGTGCTATATGAAGCTCTTGTGGTTAAGTATAAGTGAGGCACACACAAGCAAGCCAAGCATATAAAGATGAACAATATGAAATAATGCAAGGCACAAATGCAAGCAATAAGATATGAATGAATGAATGATGCACAATACAAAATAGAAAGAGAGAGAGAGTTGAGAGACAATGGATCAAACGCAAACACAAAGATATGTTTCGAGGTTCGAGCCCCTAGCTTTACGTCCCCGCCTTCACCGAGAAGGATTTTCAATCCACTAACTTGTCCACCGAGGACTCCCACCGAGGGAACCTCCACCGAGGAGGATTTATACAACCGGGAGTACCGAACTCCTCTCTCAAACACCACCTCACAACCGAGGGGTAGGCCCGTAGCCAAACAACCACAATCACCTCTACCGAAGAGGGATACACAAAAACCAACTCCACCTCTCACTAGAGGGAGCAAACTACAATCCTCAATCTCTACCAAAGAGGGAGCACCCTACAAGAATAAGGGTTTACAACTTGGTGGTTACAAAGACCATAAACTCACTTTTTCCACAAAACAAATAATCCTAATAGAATAGGATAGAAGATAAGCTCAAGTGTGGAAAACAAAGTATTTTGATCAAAGAAATTATCTTGGAAAAACACCAAAATAGATATAGAAATTTTAGATCAAAACTAATTCCCAAAAATCTAATTTCTTTGAAATAAAACAAAACACTTTAAAAACAAATAGATGAATCTTTTTAGCACTTAAACTCTTTTGAAAACTTATTTAAAACAATAGAGAAAGTCTGGAAATTTTGACTCTAAAAATCTTGGTTAAAACCCCCAAGAAATGGGGTATAAATAGGCTCCTCAAGAAACTAGCCGTTAGGCTGATCTGTCAGCCTGACAGGCTTGCGGTCGACCGGCCGGTCGACCGCCAACGGTCACAAATATGACCGTTCGGGCAACCCGGTCCACCGCCCGGTCCACCGCCCAGATACAGAGAGCAAAGCTCTTTGGTCCGGTCGACCGCCCGGTCGACCGGCCCACTGTGTCTGCCAGACGTGCACAAGGCTCTGCACGCCGGTCGACCGCACGGTCGACCGGCCTGGCCTGTCAGCCACAGTCTGGGTCAGAAAAACAGGTTTTTAAATATTCTAAAAATTACATAAAAACTTCTAAAAATCCCAAAAATAGTTTTTACATTTTGCATTGATATATAAACATGTGATAAAAATTTCAACTCAAATATCAAGCAATTTGAACTATTTTTGTGTCTTACAAATTTTGTCAAAAACCAGAAACTGTATTTTTCCAAACTTTGATTTTTCAATAGGAAATCTGATTTTTCTTAAAACTCATTTAAATACAAAAACATGATACTTTAACACTTTAAAGCATGTTGCATATGGACATAGGTCCAATATACATGAAACATATACATATCAGAGTTTTTGTCTTTAATTTCAAAAAAAATGTTTTGTTAAAAATACCAAAATATAAAACACATGAATAGGTATGTCAAACTAAGTTTGTATAAGTCATGAAGCATATATGTATATTAAACACATCTAATATACATAAAACTATTTAAACTTGTTTTGATCAACTATTCATGAAAACAAATATTGGTTAAGCCAAAAACGAAAAACCAATATCCAAACATAAAACGTATGTGTTGTGCACTTGAGCATATCAACTATTCTTATCTTTACAAATGGATCTAAAAACACTAAACTATGGATACTTAAGTCTTCTTGACGATCTTCCATCTTCAAGTCGACCCGATCCAAAATGTGATCCACAAGCGAGACTCCGACGAGTGCAAGGTATGATCTTGATGCTCGGGCTCTGAAATCACCGTGTGAAGGCTTCAAAACTCATCTTGTTGAAGCAATCACTAACTAATATCTTGCTAAATGATCTGAAACTAAAATCACAAGATTATTAGTAAACATAACTACATGAGTTAATCATCATCAAAACTAGAGTAGAAGGCCTCTGGGCCAACAATCTCCCCCTTTTTGATGATGAAAAAACTTATGGAGTTATATATGCATGGATTAAAGTTAAGCTTCAAAGAAGCTCCCCCTTAACTTATGCATAGCAAAAAACATAATAAATATGCAATGAAAGCTCATAAACATGTATGCATAGACATGCATAAAACGTGCTCTTGATACCAATAAAACACGTTCTTAAATAATGCTCTTGATACCAATTAAACGACAAACTAATAAATAAAACAAAATATTCATATAAAACATGCATAAACAAAACAAGCATACATAGAGAAGAATTTGAGTTTATATGCATGTTAAACTCTCAAATAATTCTCCCCCTTTTTGTCAATCATCAATAAAGGGGTTAAAGTAAAAACAAATCAATAAAATTTTCTCCCCCTTTTTGTTCGAAACAAAGAATCAACAAAGGGGTTAAAAGCAAATAAAACAATGTTCTCCCTTTTTGTCTAAAACACAAATGATGTAAATAAGGGGTGACAATCAATTAAGATACCAATTAAAAATATGTCAAAGTAGTGCATCTTGATACCAATTGAAAGTGAACATATAAACCAATGAAAATAGATAAGGCATTGATACCAATTTTTTTTGAGAAAAACACATAAAAATCTTGATACCAATTGAGAATGTGTCATTAAGAATATATGATATCAAATTGAAATTATTATTTTCTATCATAAAGCAAGGGAGTGGAATACAAAACAAATGGTAAACCAAATACCAATTGAAAGATAAAATACGAGTTTTCTCCCCTTTATGAAATACCAAGTAAAACAATGTCTAAGCTTGTATTAGAATACCAATTGAAAACTAATCAATTGAAATATGATGATCATTAAAACTCAAGCTTAGCATAAACAAAATATATATGTATGAAAAATAGATACCAATCGAAATTGATATTATATGAAAAAGCATACATACATACAAATATATGAGTATACAAGAAATGTCAATATTGATACCAATTGAAAGAATCCAATGATACCAATTGAAACAACAATAATAGCAAGTGTATATCTCATATAACCTACCACCCAATCATGTTCAAGTTTAAAATGATTTTCACTATAAAGCATACATGAGCATGATCTCCCATCCAACCACCCTTGGAAGGTAGGGGTTTTCAAAAATAGATTTGAAAATAATGTATGTTTGAAAACATCTACCATAACGAAGAATACGAACTAGTTAAATGAAAAACTTGTTAATTAGTACGAAATCCTTCAAGAAAGGAATAAATCAAAAATATTTTTCATGAAACACATGTGAATCACATGGCACTAAACACTCAAAATCCATAAAGCACATATCATACTCATGAAACATAATCATGAGAAACATATAAATAAGGAGAGTGAACAAGTGTTATGTGAAACATATCAACGTGAAAATAGACATTCAAGCTCAAAATTCCTTTAAACATTAAAACATGAAAATCATCAAAACTATTTAATCTTCAAGGCATATGTATGTCTTATACAAACTAAAGTATACATACATATCCAAATATAACGAGTCCACAATAATATATGCATGAAGGCATGTGGCTCAAAGGATGTATATGTATAAACAATACTTTAGACAAGATAGACATATACATGAAGTTAAACATATAAACATGAAAACATGAATAAAATAGGAATACAAGTTAAATGCATGAATCATCAAAACTAGACTATACTAGCACATCTAATGGGTACAAATAATCGTTCAAGCTCAAACATATATAAATTTATTTGTGGTCCACTATATGTACAAGTATAAAACTAGTCTTAATGAAAACTAACATTTAAATAAGTAATCAAAACATGAAGCATCAAAATAAAAACTCATATGATTATTATGTCAAATACACATGCATTAGATTCATGATGTACATGATAGCTAAACTATGGTGAGAACACAAAATAATGGTCCATATCAACATGGGTGTCTCAAATACTATACATGTATGTCACTAATCTAATAAACATGGCTTTTTCATAATAATCTATCAACATCAAAACATGCTAAAATAATGATATGAAAAGCATGTAAACAATAAACGAGAGTTAGAGATCGATACCAAAACCAATGAGGGCACCTCTCTAGTACTCCAAACCAAGGTGGTCCTCCCACCAAACTTCCCTTGAAAGTGATGCATCCAAATAGTCAACATGTAGCTCGGAACGCATCCACTCCAAGGCACCATTACTCTCATGTCATGCGAGAGCTCACACCTACATCAAATACAATAGGGGTGGTCTTTGGTACCCACACTCTTTTGGGTCCATGGGGGTTAGTACCTTTTCTAACCCAAACAAATTTATTTGCTAAATTACAATCATTTATACGATCATAGCAAAATTTAGTAAGGTGGCCCTTACGTCCATAATGTGTACAAGTGTACACATGAGCATACATGTGATGGGTGTGTTCGTGAGGAGCATGTGTATGTCGTGGTTTGTGTGCATGCAAAGATGGAATTTGTTTCTTTCGAATATAGATTCCAAACGTGTATGGTTCTTGGCACATTGGCTCAAAGTGGAGCCCAAACAATCCATATTCTTCTTTAACAAATTTATATCATTTTTAATTATAGAAGAAGTGGAGCATGCAATGGGTGTACTAGGTGAAGCATGCCAAACATGTGCACCCAAATTATTTTGCAAAACAATATTTTTCTTTAAACAAACATCTAATTCATTTGAAATAGAAATTATTTTGTTTTTCAAAGCAACATTCTCTTTTAAAACAATCTACTTTTAAAGACAAGTTTTCATTTTTCTTTAAAATAAGATCACAATTATTTTTAGACTTTAAAAATTCATTTTCTTTTAGTGCAAGATCAAGTTGAGACTTCAATGAATCCCTATCATTAGAAATCTCCTCTTTCTCTTGCAAAACATTGTTAAGTCTAGAAATCAAATTTTATTATCATTGTTAAGGCCTAGACTTTTCTTTTTCAAAATATTATATTTTTCTATTAATTTTTCACAAACAATAGATAGTTCTTCATTTAAAGCATGGGCATCAACAAAATCATTACACGAAGAACTAGCATCATCATTATCTAGTTGAGATTCCGATTGTACCTCAAGGGAGTCATTCCCTTGGACCATTAAGCATTGTGACTCGGATTCTCCACTAGACTCCTCCGGTTGGATAGGCAATTGAAGCTTGGAGGTGGTTGTGGTTGTCAACTGTTTCACACTGCAAATGCGGAATCAAAGTTAGAAGCAAGCATAAGATATTCTTATTTAATGTGCTTCTAATAGCCTCAAGGGCTAGTGCATTGGCCTCTATATGCTTGCTATCACTAAGGTAGGATTCCTTGGTAATGGCAAGGTGAACCTTATATCCTAGGGCTTGTAAATAGATGGACATCCTAGTCTTCCAAAAAACAATGTTGGAAGAATCAAACATAGGTGGGGTCATGAAGTCCATGGGTATAAACTATATGTGTGCAAACAAGCAAAATGCAAATGATAGATTAGCAAACAAGGATCTCACTCCTAGGATGTTAAGCCTAAGTATCAGGAGCGTAGGCTCTGATACCAATTGAAAATCACCTAGAGGGGAGTGAATAGGTGATATGGCTAATCTAGTAACTAAATGCGGAAGCTAAAAATAATTTTGCCACACACTTAATACCAACACAGTGTAGCCGAATTCCCCGTGAAGGGCTCTAGACTAACACCTCTTGATTCCCCTAAATAAGTGTTGAGGTGCTATATGAAGCTCTTGTGGTTAAGTATAAGTGAGGCATACACAAGCAAGCCAAGCATATAAAGATGAACAATATGAAATAATGCAAGGCACAAATGCAAGCAATAAGATATGAATGAATGAATGATGCACAACACAAAATAGAAAGAGAGAGTTGAGAGACAATGGATCAAACGCAAACACAAAGATATGTTTCGAGGTTCGAGCCCCTAGCTCTACGTCCCGCCCTTCACCGAGAAGGATTTTCAATCCACTAACTTGTCCACCGAGAACTCCCACCGAGGGAACCTCCACCGAGGAGGATTTATACAACCGGGAGTACCGAACTCCTCTCTCAAACACCACCTCACAACCGAGGGGTAGGCCCGTAGCCAAACAACCACAATCACCTCTACCGAAGAGGGATACACAAACCAACTCCACCTCTCACTAGAGGAAGCAAACCACAATCCTCAACCTCTACCAAAGAGGGAGCACCCCACAAGAATAAGGGTTTACAACTTGGTGGTTACAAAGACCACAAACTCACTTTTTTCACAAAACAAATGATCCTAATAGAATAGGATAGAAGATAAGCTCAAGTGTGGAAAACAAAGTGTTTTGATCAAAGAAATTCTCTTGGGAAAATACCAAATTAGATATAGAAATTTCAGATCAAAACTAATTCCCAAAAACCTAATTTCTTTGAAATAAAACAAAACACTTTAAAAACAAATAGATGAATCTTTTTGACACTTAAACTATTTTGAAAACTTATTTAAAACAGTAGAGAAAGTCTGAAAATTTTGGCTCTAAAAATCTTGGTTAAAACCCCCAAGAAATGGGGTACAAATAGGCTCCTCAAGAAACTAGTCGTTAGGTTTATCTGTCAGCCTGACAGGCTTGCGGTCAACCGGTCGGTCGACCGCCAACGGTCACAAATATGACCGTTGGGGCAACCCGGTCGACCGCCTAGATATAGAGAGCAAAGCTCTCTGGTCCGGTCGACCGCCCGGTCGACCGGCCCACTGTGTCTGCCAGACGTGCACAAGGCTCTGCACGTCGGTCGACCGCATGGTTGACCGGCCTGGCCTGTCAGCCACAGTCTAGGTCAGAAAAACAGGTTTTTAAATATTCTAAAAATTATATAAAAACGTCTAAAAATCCCAAAAGTTTTTATATTTTGCATTGATATATAAACATGTGATAAAAATTTCAACTCAAATATCAAGCAATTTGAACTATTTTTGTGTCTTACAAATTTTGTCAAAAACCAAAAACTGTATTTTTTCAAACTTTGATTTTTCAATAGGAAATCTGATTTTCCTAAAACTCATTTAAATACAAAAACATGATACTTTAACACTTTAAAGCATGTTGCATATGGACATAGGTCCAATATACATGAAACATATACATATCATAGTTTTTGTCTTTAATTTAAAAAAAAATGTTTTGTTAAAAATACCAAAACATAAAACACATGAATAGGTATGTCAAACTAAGTTTGTATAAGTCATGAAGCATGTATGTATATCGAACACATCTAATATATATAAAAACCATTTAAACTTATTTTGATCAATTATTCATGAAAACAAATATTGGTTAAGCCAAAAACGAAAAACCAATGTCCAAATATAAAACGTGTGTGTTGTGCACTTGAGCATATCAACTATTCTTATCTTTGCAAATGGATCTAAACACACTAAACTCTGGATACCTAAGTCTTCTTGACGATCTTCCATCTTCAAGTCGACCCGATCCAAAACGTGATCCACAAGCGAGACTCCGATGAGTGCAAGGTATGATCTTGATGCTCGGGCTCTGAAATCACCATGTGAAGGCTTCAAAACTCATCTTGTTGAAGCAATCAC